>JBBPBX010048625.1:0-25681 GCA_038048925.1 Garcialebias charrua | reverse complement strand
ATGATAGTATCTCATGAGATAGTATCTCATGAGATAGTATCTCATGAGATAGTATCTCATAATTATGAGTCATATATGACTCATAATTATGAGATAGTATCTCATGAGATACTATCTCATAATTATGAGATCAGGATCTCATAATTATGAGATAATGAGTAAAAAAAACTTTATTTGGTGAATGCAATGCAATTGTCTGTTGTTGTCGTTCATTGTTGTCATCACTCTTCATGTACTCTAAATTAGTCCCAGAGGCTTACTGGGATTAATTTGTAAATATGCAAAATGTATTTTTATTTTTTAGAGTGGATATGTTCTTCAAAGTGTTTAGCATAATTTTGCTGTTTATTTGTAATGCCATAAAACGGCCTTTGTTTTACACAATGGGGTGGGTTGAAAGTTGGGCGTGTTTTCAAAAAGAGAGTTGCTTGTTTGGGCTTGTTTTCACGGGGGCTGGTCGCTTGTTTCTGTCGCGGGATCTGGCAACACTGTTAATTGCCCTGTGGCTACCACTTCTGTGGAACGAGGTCAGCTGTTTAATGGAGAATCTGTTTTGACTAAACTCAGCTCTGCCTAATAAAACTCTTAAAAAACGTACAATCTTAAAAATATCCAGATTTCCAGATTGAGACTTATCAGATCCAGATTTTTCCAACGTTCTATGGTGGCGCCTCCAGAAAGGTTTCAGACTGGTTGGGGTTGGGGTGAGGTCTGGAGGCGGACAATCTCCTGGAACAGATTTTACGATGAAAAAATGTACGAATTCATTCATTCATTCAACCTTTAGGCATGTTAATCTCATTGAGCCTCGAGGACTCATTTACAAGAGAGACCTGTCTACAAACTACAGAATGATGACAACAGCAACAGTAGATTTTCCTTGAACAATCAACAATAGACAATCATAAGAGAGAAATACAGATTTTTTTTAACAAGTTAAAACAAAGATGTCAAAGTAGCAAAACAGACAGATTATAAGGCAGATGTAGAAAATCAAAAACCGTAACAAATCTACATTGGTTTTTGCCAGGATTCCAACAGATTCTCAAAGCCATTTAGAGAAGTCAAGGTCGAGATCTTCAGATCTTTTTGTAAGATATTCCAGGAAGTACCTCAGTTATCACGGGGTACATTCTAGACACCCCTGCAATAGGTGAAAATCTGCAAAGTAGGGATGTTATATTTATTTTAGTGTTTATTTATATTTTATGGCTTTATATAACCTTCTTATAGGTTGCCCCCTCCTTTCTCTTTCTGACAGACAGCCTCAGAAGGAGAAAGAAGGAGATGGGGTGGGGTCTGTCTTTCCCCATCACTACTGCTCAGGGAGTGGGCCAGGCCACGGGAAATGTCCTGGTGCTCCCGATGGCCAGTCCGCTCCTCAGCACAATGCTCTGGTTGGTTGCCTTGCATCAATTAGCCAATCACATTAATATACGATCTTCTGTTGAAAACCCGTGAAAGAGTGAGTTTGCAAAAGTCAAACCCCAAAGTGGTCTGTGATCGCGACGCTGGTCAGACAAGTTGAAAACCACTGTAGTTTCTATACCAGGTCACTAGGTGGCGCTGTGATTTTTGTATTTCAACAACAGGGACATGCAGCTTTGAGGCTTTGCGTCCTCATATGCTTTACACATTTTACATGCTTGTTCATATAGAAAGTAAATAATGTGTTTCAGCTGATCCAAGAGATAGTGAAGCACGTGTTTGTATCAGAAGCTCTGATGAACTAAAGAGTGAGCAGCACAAACAGCACTCTGCTGTTGCTCATCAACTCGCACAAGTGCAGACAAGCTATTGACTGCAACCGTCTGTAGTGCACATGTGCGATTTCACATTGATGCCGGGCGTTTCCAAAAACTTCTGCTCTGAGACCTGGATTCAAAAAGTTTCAGTGTCCGAGAAAACGATTGCTCTTGTGTACACAAACAGCCGAAACACGACAAAAATGTTTCACTTAAACACGGTGTTGTGTAAATAAGACCTCAGGGCGTCACATCAATACCCAATATAAATATTGATCCAAGGTTTGGCGAGTAGCTGCGGGTCATTCACTGCACATTCCTCAAGCCCTGATAAGATCCTGTGACATCACACAACATACTGCAATATTGTATGAAACTATTCATATTACTTTTAATGTTTGACCAAAATTGGTATGATTAGTTCCTTCTCATCATCAGACAATTTTAATTCAAAACTCTGGCTTGAAAGGTGGCGGGTGATATGCATCCCTTCAAGGAATGCTAGACCTTTCGTTTAGTTGCAGAGATCTGGTCTCTAAGAGTATGAGGCCTCATGGTTCAGTGGGACTAACCTGTTTAAACAAAAGTTGAATAAAAAGATCTAGGAGGCTCTCGGTCTCTCTGGAATAGATGCAGCCCTCGTGTTTGTCACCAGGCAGGGAAACGGTGAAAACTTCCATCACTTCATGAAACGCGCTGCGGTTACT
This sequence comes from Garcialebias charrua, assembly GCA_038048925.1. Classification (NCBI taxonomy): domain Eukaryota; kingdom Metazoa; phylum Chordata; class Actinopteri; order Cyprinodontiformes; family Rivulidae; genus Garcialebias; species Garcialebias charrua. The sequence goes on along the minus strand of JBBPBX010048625.1, from coordinate 23,229 downwards.
TTGTAACATGTCTGAACCTGAGTGCATATCAACTGGATGCACCTCAAGAATCAGTGAAAAATATTAAGAAGTACATGTTGATGTGTATCATGCATGTTGCTTCCATTTTCCCAGAATGCACTACGCAGAGGCGGCTCCAGGGGGGAGCTAGGGGGTGCTATAGCTCCCCCTGGAAAAGTCACAGCACCCCCTTAGCACCCCCAAGAAAATATCAGATTATTTTCTTTTTCATCTGAGTTAATATTCTTTAACATGTGGTTGTTGTGATGTTTTCCTTGCAAAACACAACTAATAAAAATTAAAAAAATCAGTGATTATATTGAGTAAATAAAACAATCTGATCCACCAGCTGAAGCCCAGAAAGATGAGTGATGCTCTCAACACTGACCCAGTAAGGAGCAGAAACTGGTGACATGATGCCTCTGGTTATGCCATTTTTAGCTAATGCAACTTGATAAATCATTTCCTGGCTTGCAGTGTTAATAAATGATTTTATCTGATCACTTTAAATAACTACTTTCAACCAAAATCCAAAATAAACTGTTCATTAAAATAGTCTAACTGTATCTGAATTCATGTGCGTATAAAACTGAAATAATTCCTGTTCAAAGAGTTAATTTTGCCTTGGACAAGAGAATTAAGCCTTGACTGGTTCATTATTATTATTATCACTGAAGTAGAATATATTGATAAAGTTGTTGTTGGTCAGTAAACTGACCAGACGGTGTCCCACTTTAATGAATGAAAAATAAATAAAACAAATGTAGAGGGGCTGAGATGGAAAAGGTGTCATCCTTCTTCCATCTCACTCTTCGTTATGGCTACAAGTTTCTACCCTGAGTTTGTTAGACTCATAAACCCCTAGTCAAGAGTATCACAGTGAAAACAAATCACTGTAATACCATTTGGTTATGTGCTGCTGATCTCATGCTGCTGATCTATTTCATGTTGCTGTGTTCACTCATCCTCATCTGCTCACACGACTCATGTTTGTGCTGCTGTTGTTTGGCGCATTGTTTCGTATTAGTAGTGCTTAATGTATTTTTAATTCAGGTCTCGGATCTTTTCACCGATTTTTGTTACAATTTGTATTTTTGTTGGATGTAACTGGGACCATGTGTACATAGTTTCGTTCCACCTTATGTACCACATGTGATGTGAATGAGAGTAAATACACATTGACCTTGAAAACTGAAAGAACAAATTATCCTTCGTAGCACCCTCAGTAAAATGCTTAGCCCCCCTTACCTGCAGAAAAATATCTCTGGAGCCGCCACTGCACTACTACGATGTGTCATCCTGCCATCACTGTTACTCAAACCTTCCCTGCTGAGAATAGCGCTAACTCCTCTCTTAAATACATTTTCTTCAAAGAAAATGCAGCATGTAAGACTACTGAGCCAGGGTGGAAGGTTCTTAAATTTGTAGCGGTGACAACTGCCCCCACCCGACCCCAAACTTTTCTGTTTCCTTATAGCATCACGTCTGCAAATTACCTTGAAAACAAACCTGAAACGTTTTAGAAGAAACAGTGGAAGATTTGATTTAGGAAATAACTTTTGGCTCATGTTAACTACAAACAGAGATCTGTGATCTCAATGAGATTTGTCTGGCTAAATAAAGGTTAATAAATTAATGAAGGCACATTTAGAATAAATAAAGCCACGTTTAGTTAAAACATTATTCCAGGATTTAATGATGAGGTATATAGGCTTGTGTTGTAGACAATGGGTCAGGTTCACCAGTCAAAATTTTCATTATCCAAATAGTTCTTTCTGAAGGCAAACACAACACACTAACAATAAATATAAAAATGGAATGTCTTTTGGTAACACTTTACAATAAGGTACACAAGATTTGATTAACTACTAGGGAATGCTTCAGGAGCTAATGGGTAGTTAACCAGTTACTGGGGAACACACAGCCAAGCCTTATTAGGGGACTACTGGTTTGTTACCACAGAAACGGATACATTATCCATGTGGATTCTGAATAAACTCTGCACCAGTGAGGTCACAGCTCATAATTGTCAAAAACCTGTTTCCTATACTGATTTTATTGTTTATTACCACTAATCAGTGGTAAGAAATGATTTCATAATCTTGTACTGCTGTCAACCAGCTGTGACCTTACTGGTGCAGGGTTTATTCAGAACCCACATAGAATTTCTCCTGTTCCTATAACAAACAGTAGTCCCCTAATAATTGGCTATGTGTGCCCCAGTAAGTAAGTTTCCTTTACCCATTAGTTTTTGATTACCGGTAGTTCCTCTTCGTTTACAAGGTGACAAACCAGTAGTCCCCAAATACAGTAATTGTCTGTCATCTGTGTATGTTTCGCATACACAGACGAAATTCGTCTCTGCATTTAACTTAACCACCACCAGGTGGTGCAGTGAGCAGCCAGAAAGCGCCCGGGGAGCTGGAGAATTAGGTGTGCACNGACGTGTACAAAAATAGACAATTCCTGAAGAAAAGAGGAAAAAATGCAGACACACAAATGAAAAGTTCAACTCGCGCACCTGTATTTGTGTGGCCGAAGATGGTCGCTAACTGGAAAGACACGCAAGCATTTGCCCTTTGTTTTAGACACAACAAAGGCTATCGGCAAGGATAAAATACATAGCAGATTGCCAGGAGAGAGGAAGGAAGGAAGGAAATTGAAGCCATTACAAGCCTTATTACTTTTTTTTATCAGAAACTGGAGGATAAGCTCGTAGAATATAGGAAGGTGAGGGAGGGGAGGACGCGCAGGGAAAAAAAAGACCAAAACGTTAAGGAGGTTATAAAAAAAAAGAAAGACGAATTAAGATAGACTGGTGCAAGTGAAAAGAAATGGGATAATGGTTTATGAGAAACAAATAGCAAGTCGCTGATGAAAAGGGAAAATTGAGCCAGTGAATGAGAGGCAGACTGGAAGGAAATAATCAAATTCTGCTGCCTCTCAGCTTGGGTCCATTAGGAAGAAAAAAAAAGCTTGAGTCATGGGTGTCAGTCAACTTCCTGGCAAGAAACTGCCGAGCAGCCCTTCGTCCTCTGCTCCACTAACATCCTCCTCCAGCCCATTTTACTTGGCTTGCTCGGAGAAAGCTGCAAAGTAATTGTGGGGATGGTAAATATGTGTGTGTGTGAGTGAGACATCCCTTTTAGGTTAGAGCAGGGGTGTCCAAACCTTCATATGTGGGCCAAAACTATCAAGATGAAAGGACTCGTGGCCCACAAAAATGTAAATTTATCTGTGTGAACAATATTTTGGAGAGAGGACAAAATTTTACTAATTTTGGTGGAGAAAGAGTTTTAAATTGTTGTAGATCCAAAAAAATTAAAAGCCTCATGAACACTAATTTTATATTTTTATTAAAAAAAGGATTTCATTTATATGATTTGTTGGGTCTATGTTTGTTGTTTTCTTGTGTCTGGAAAGTTCATTTTAGTATGTTCTCAGCGACAAAAGCGTAATTTAAGTAAGTGTCCTTTTAAAAGGGGGGTCAAACAGCCTTTTGGACCATGGACGATCCAGAAAGGCTGATCAAAGTTCTGAAAAATGGTCCAGCTACAATCGCTACAACAGATTCGTAGAAGGTTTGATAAAGTTAATCAACTCGTATATGATTTTTTCCCTTCTGTTCCCACTTCTTTTCGTTTTTTTTTCTTCCCACAGGAAATTGTTGTGCCAGAGTTTCAGTACAAAGGAACATGCACAAGGAATCACTATACAGTATATAGCCTATATATATTTTTCATTCAACCTTTATTTATACAGGCTAGCCTCGTTGAGCCACGGGGACTCATTTACAAGAGGGACCTGTCTCACTCACACCTAGGGTCAATTTAGAGTTACCAATCAGCCTAACATGCATGTTTTTGGACTGTGGGAGGAAACCGGAGCACCCGGAGAAAACCCACGCATGCACGGAGAGAACATGCAAACTCCACCCAGAAAGGCCCCCGGACCGGGATTTGAACCGGGGACCTGCTCGCTGAGAGGCAGCAGCTCTACCAGTTGTGCCACCGTGCTGCCCATATATATATATATATATATATATATATATATATATATATATATATATATATATATATATATATATATATATATATATATATATATATATATATATATATATACAGGGAACCCCCGAGGTACGAACGATTTAGGGACCTAAGAACCGTTCGCAGCTCGATCTGCCGTAGCTAGGGGGTGAAAATATCGTCCCGTTCGTAGGTCCTTATTCCGTTCGCAGCTCGCGGAAATACCGCTAACGGAGCGCCGCGCACACATTTAAGCATGTACAGTAGTGTACTGTAATGTTAAACATTGCTATTCACATTTACAGAATAAATAAAAACATATTTTCTTACTTTGAGATGGTCATAGCCGACATCTTAGGTTGCCATGCGTTGTTGTTATCAGGCCGAGCAGCGCGACGAGCAAACCACGGGAGCTGCTCGAGGCCTGTGTTAGCTCTCGAGGCCTGTGTTAGCTTCTGCTAGCCAGGCCATGAGCTGGTGTTGGAGCGGCGGTGCGGCCCAATCGGCCATCAATCTGCAGCTGCTTCTCCGCCTGAGACGTCCACAGAGCTCACAGAGCGATTCCAGATAGTAATTAATCCATATGAGGCAATCCTGATCAACAAGTCTTCCAAACCTTGCTGCCTGTAGCCGTGACTAACCCTAAGATGGCTGGCCTCCGGTGACTGGCGACCTTCTTCCTGTTATGACCGACCTTCTTCCTGTTATGACCGGAAGTTGCACAATTATTGCGCAATCATGACAAAAATGATCAGAAATGATCATTTTTTATCATAATTATTATTTATAAAGCCTTTAAAACAACCACAGCTGCAACAAAGTGATGTACACATGAAATTAAGAACATTTAAACACAAAAAAAAAAAAAATAAAAATAAATATTTTTTTTTTAATACAGTAATTTCATATTTTTATTAAATATGATACGTTCGTAGGTCCCGTTGTTCGTAGGTCGATGGAGTCGTAAGTGGGGGGTTACCTGTATATATATATATATATATATATATATATATATATATATATATATATATATATATATATATATATATATATATATATATATATATATATATATATATATATATATATATATATATTAGGGGTTGAACGAGTACATAATTTTTAACCTCGACATTAACATAAAAAAACTCGAACGACGCTCGAGTAGCCGATGACGTCACAGTGTCTTATGATGCAAAATAAATAAATAAATATAATGCATAAAAACGTCTTTACAAAAAGAAAAAAAAGACCAACAAAACATTGGGAGCATTTATTATGCTCCTATCATTTATCATACTGCACATAAGTCACAGGAAAAACAAAACTATTAGTTATTATTATTAATATTAAAAGTGAAAGTAAGGCGCTGAAAACCGAAACTTAAAAAACAAATGGGGCCACAGCCACACCGTACCACCGCCTGCAGTGCTGTGCAATTTAGGTTTACTTTTAGAGATTGTGTTTAAAGGTTTTTAATAGCTCTAGAGAGATTAATATTTGTTTCTTTTTCTTTGTGAAACGAGAGAGATGAAGCCGTTTCGGCCGTGTTAATGCAACACTGCCCTCTGCTGTCACAATCTACTACGGCCAACGGTGTTCAAAGCAAAGAAAGTCAACAGGATGTTTCAATGAGTAGCGCAATTTATAAAATTATAAACTGCTTTACCTTTTTGACAAGACTGGACCAGCTCCATACATCCGTGTGCACAAAGGAATCCATTTTGTAGCGTCTACTAAAAGCTAAAAGCTACCCCGCGCTCTGTTTTTATCACGTGATGTGACGTACAGACGTTACTGCGACGTGATGACGTCACTACGGGTAGTCGAGGTGGACAAAAAAGCCTCGATAGAAGTCAAAGCGCTCGATCTGTCGAAAACTCGGTTACTCTGTTAAAGCATTAATACATATACATATATACATATATACATATATACATATACATATATACATATACACATATACATATATACATATATATATATATATATATATATATATATATATATACATATACATATATACACAGTATATATATATAGTATATATATATATATTTTTTACATTAAAACCCAAAAGATAAAGAAAATAAAACCATATCAAAAGTCAAAAGTCAAAGTCAACTTTATTGTCAGAACTGCAATATGTACAGGACATACACAGAATTGAAATTGCGTTTCTATCTCATAGTACAGGGAACCCCCGTGTTACGAACGAGATCGGGACCTAAGAACGGTTCGCAGCTCGATTCTGCCGTAGGTAGGGGGTGAAAATTATTTAAAAAAAAAAAATTATTCATTCATTCATTCATTCAACCTTTATTTATCATGCTAACGGAGCGCGCGCACACATTTAAGCATGTACAGTAGTGTACTGTAATGTTAAACATTGCTATTCACATTTACAGAATAAATAAAAATATATTTTCTTACTTTGAGATGGTCAAAGCCGACATCTTAGGTTGCCATGCGTTGTTGTTGTCGGGCAGAGCAGCGCGGCGGCCGGGAGCAAACCACGGGAGCTGCTCGAGGCCTGTGTTAGCTCTCGAGGCCTGTGTTAGCTTCTGCTAGCCAGGCCATGACCTGGTGTTGGAGGGACGGTGCGGCGCTATCGGCGATCAATCTGCAGCTGCTGCTCCAGTCTGAGACGTCCATAGAGCTCACAGAGCGATTCCAGATAGTAATTAATCCATATGAGGTGATCTTGATCAACCAGTCTTCCAAAACCCGTCTGCTGTAGCCGTGACTGACCTAAGATGGCCGCCCTCCGGTGACTGAAGACCTTCTTCCTGTTATGACCGGAAGTTGCACAATTATTGCGCAATCATGCACAATTATTGCGCAATCATGACAAAAATGATCAGAAATGATCATTTTTATCATAATTATTATTTATAAAGCCTTTAAAACAACCACAGCTGCAACAAAGTGCTGTACACATGAAATTAAGAACATTTAAACACACAAAAAAAAAAATTATTATTTTTTTTTAATACAGTAATGTCATATTTTTATTAAATATGATACGTTCGTAGGTCCGGGACGCCGTAGGTCGATGGAGTCGTAGGTAGGGGGTCACCTGTATATCTCATAGTATATCTCATAGTATATGAAAGAATACATAAAATGAAAGGTGGCAGAAAGAAGAAGAAATCTGACCCGTATTTTGAGTTAAATGTTTATGCAATGCAGTAGGCTGAAATCTTTGTTTACGTTTGTATTTTGAATTATTTGTGATGGACTGGAGACATGTCCAGGGTGTCCCCTGCCTCTCGCACAGTGACTGCTGGATATAGGCACCAGTGACCTCCGGGACCCGATTAAAGCTGCTGCATTCTATTCATATACCCATCTGCTCACAATTCAGGCTGCTGTATTTATACTGTATTATTTGACATTATTAATGTTTGCTACAAGCATACATTATTGTTTTAAATAAATGTTTTATTTGTTTACATTATTGTTTAATCTTTTCATGATTTCAATTGAAAATTGTTTCAGAATCGAAAATCGTTTCAGAATCGAAAATCGATTCTGAATCGAAAATCGATTCTGAATCGAAAATCAATCCTGGAATGAAAATCGTTTTAGAATCGAAAATCGATTTTTAATCGAATCGGTGCATCAAAAATCGGAATCGAATCGATTCTCCAGACACTGAGAGATTCACACCCCTAAACCGAACCATCACAGCACACACGTGTACCGACACACCCCTAGTAAAAAAAAAATAAGATTACCTTAGGCTCAAGATCCATCAGTAATACTGGACATTTGAGTAAGTAGATTTTAAATGAGAGTTTTGACATCAGGGAATTTCATACTATCCTGATGCATGCTCATTAATCCAGGTAGAAAAATCTAAAGTTAATTCTGGTCCTCTGGACAATGTCCAGAGGACAGGTCTTCACATTGATTCGTTTCTTGAATGTTTGTTTAAGCGATTGTCACATCCAGGCTAAAACTCATCCAAACAGTTGATTTTTCATCGTGTTCGTTTTCAAGCTAACGAAATTAGCAGTAGTCAACACGGCCTTAGAGCCCAGAGCGCCCCTAGCGGCCAGGAAGGGTAATTACAGTCACATTGGGGTAAATTTAAGCTTTGAAACAATTTTTTGTTTTTTGTTTTTTTTGAATGTCCAGTGGACATTCAAAAGAAAAAAAGAAGAAAAAAATTATAGAAACGTTTTGTCTTTCCCCAGAAAGACTTCTTTAGTCCGAGGTGCTGTATTCAGCTCAGTCTTATAAATAGACCTTCTCATAGTGGATCAACCAGTTTGCTGCTGACAGCCAAAACCAGCTGCTCACATGATTAAGGAGGACCATCAGCCTAAAGGCCTCATTATACTTGCGCTTTGGTCCGCAGGCTGGAGCGCGTGTGCTGCGCTCGCACTGAGCCGTGCGGCTCGTGCACTGAGCCGTGCGGCTTCATGCGTTTACAGTGTCGCCGCTGTGTTTATGGTTGACGCACGGCGGCGCATGGCAAAGTGCTGTTCTTTTACGGACCAGCAGGTGGCAGTACCCTCTAAAACCTGTGCATATGTTGCAAGAAAGGTGTAGAAGAAGAAATCTACCGTAGAAGAATAACTTTTTGAAGTCACACAACAAAAACAAATGGCTTTCCGCTCGCTCGGGGAATTTAATACATTTGTATCACATACAAAACATTCTTCCATGCGTTGCGACGCCGTCTCCACGACCACAGCGGCGCAGACACCTGCAGGCTCTGGCGTGAAGGCTGTCGGGTGAGGTCCCCACCCGACCTGTCAATCAATTCAGTAGCGCCCACGGCGCGCGCACTAGGCTTGCGGAGTTTAAAAAATTCCGAGGTGCGCGACACGCGCCAAACCGACGCGCGGGGTCTACGCGCAGGGGCGGGGACGGTGATATTGCGTCACTTTTGGCGCGCGCACCCTCGCGCGCTGCACGACGCGTCGAGTATAAATCTAGCTTAACGATGGATCATTAGCACCCTGATGGTTGCTTGCTATTCATAAGGGGCAGAGTGATACTAGCAATAACAGCATTGTAAGAAGAACGTAATGTAAGAATGTCCAGAGGACCAGAATTAACTTTTTTAGGAATTTCATACTCTTTTCTTCCTTTTTTTGCATGTAGATCTCGACTCTTCAGAGCCAAATTCACTCGCAGGAGTCAGACCTTCAGTACCAGGAGGAAGAGCTTAGTCAAGCAAAGGCCAACCTGGACCGGCTGCAGCAGGAGGAGAGTCAACTGGAGCAGAGCCTTGCTGCTGGCAAGATCCAATTGGAAACCATCATCAAATCTCTGAAGTCCACCCAGGATGAGATAAACCAGGTAGAACTCATAGAACAATTTTTGTTGGGGTTTTCATCCACTATATGTCTGGCAGCTGAAGCTCAGACCAAACTGGGTACAACATGGCAATGTTACCAAACACAGCAGCAAATCTACAACAAAACAGCTTCAAAAGAACAGAACCAAGGTGTTGTAATGAGCCAGTCAATGCCCAGAACCTCAGCCAGTTGGTGTGTGATGGACTGAGAGTTCCAGGTAAGCAAGTAAAGTCCAAAATGTTTGGTCTGAACTTCAAGGTCTATCTGCTGGGTTTTCCACTCTTGGGACTGTCAGCTGTCTGAAATGTTTTCCGTGTGTCAATAGTCGTTCTCTCTGTAGAATGACGGACTTCAGATACAGATGTTTTAAAATGACCTTTGACCTTTCCCAGACTGCTGAGCAGCAACAGTTACTTCTCTGAGGTTGTTGATTTATCTGCTTGTGTGTGTTTTACAGGCTCGCAGTAAATTGTCCCAGATTCAGGACAATCAACAGGAAGTGTCTAAAAGCATCGAGCAGTACAACAGCACGTTGAACGGAACCCATGGAGGCAGCATGACCAACCTGGCTGACATGAGCGAGGGCTTCAATGACAGAGAGAATGAAGGGTTCTCAGCCCCGGAGAGGCTCGGACAGGTCAGAGAGCAGGATTTTACATCCTTGTGATGAGGGATGCACCGATCCACAATTCTCACTTCCGATCCGATACTTAAAAACTGATTATCGACCGATACCGATACTTTTCCGATCCAATACTGTTCAGGTATGTGAATCTGCATAATGAAATTTTTGTACTGAGACTATTCATTTTACCATTGTGTGAGATACACCCAATGAAGACACTCCTGAGCCTTACAACAGGAAACTCACTAACTTTAACAGCACACAAGAGGCAGGTCTATACCACACACATGTCCTTCTCACTCATGGTGCAGCTGGAAAAACTAAAAAAACGCTAAGCATTATGGGAAAGATGACAAAATCCACTCCCCTTAACCACTAAGGGAGTGGATTTTGTTGTCTTTCCCATAATGCTTAGCTTTTTTTTTTTTTCCAGCTGCACCTAAAGCTGGAAAACAAAACAAAAACGCTAAGCATTATGGGAAAGACAACTAAATCCACTCCCCTTAACCACTAAGGGAGTGGATTTTGTCATCTTTCCCATAATGCTTAGCGGTTTTTTAGTTTTCCAGCTGCACCTAAAGCTGGAAAACTAAAAAAACGCTAAGCATTATGGGAAAGACAACAAAATCCACTCCCCTTAACCACTAAGGGAGTGGATTTTGTTGTCTTTCCCATCATGCTTAGCAGTTTTTTTTAGTTTTTCCAGCTGCACCATGAGTGAGAAGGACATGTGTGTGGTATAGACCTGCCTCTTGTGTGCTGTTAAAGTTAGTGAGTTTCCTGTTGTAAGGCTCAGGAGTGTCTTCATTGGGTTTAACTCACACAATGTTAAGACGGCAGTCACAAAATGTGATGGAACACAAGTGCCCTTTGAAGCTGGATCGGAAATATCGGCAGGTTGGATCCGATATCCGATACTTAAATTATGCTGATATCGGATACCGATACTGGATCGGATCGGCCACATCTCTACTTGTGATGACTGTGTCCTTCATCATTGCCTGAAACTCTGCGTTTGTGTGTGTGTGTGTGTGTGTGTGTGCGTGCGTGCGTGTGTGTGTGTGTGTGTGTGTGTGTGTGTGTGCGTGCGATTGCTCTCACACTCTTTCTAAGTCATTCAGAACTAGTGGTCCTCACTCTGCTGGTGTTTTTACTTGGTCCTCACTATGTGGGGAGTACAAGAATGCGTGTGTGTGTGTGTACATCTACCTAATCAACTGAAATCTCATTTTTGTATCTTTTAATGCTGTAGACCTAACAGACTCTTAGACTTGTCAATTCGATTCAGTTTACAGTATTTATATAGCGTCAAATCCCAACAAAATTGTCTCAGTTGTCCTAGTTAGTAGGTTGTATACAGCCGTATGGACTGGGATGGAGACATGAAGTCTGTGAGTTCTGTTACCCTCTCCAGTCTAAATAATAAACTTTTGGAGTCAAGTAAAGATGGCTGCCACAGCTAATTGACTTCAGTCAACACATAAATGTCTATAACTCAGAAATTTTTATAGATCTTGAAATGAAATTGGGTGTGGTAGTAACTGACCTCTTACTATATTGCTGGAGGTTGTGTATAACATAATTTTCAATGTTTAGCCAAAACAGTTGGAAACTCCATAATGGTTTTAACATGATATGGTCTTAGTCAAACTCTGGTATAAATGGCAGCGTTCGACATGTTCCCTCAACAAATACTTAACCTTTAATCCTAATCCCATTTCTGTATTAGCACCTGGCTGCTGGCCAGCCTGTCACTTCCTGTGGCATCAGTAATAAATATAAGTGCTATGTGTTGTCATCATTGTATGTTCCCATACAATGATGAAATTTGTTCCCTGCATTTAACTCATCACACGTGAGATACACCCAGGTGGAGCAGTGGGCAGCTATGTAGGCACCCGGGGATCAATTAGGGATTAGGTGTCTAAATAATAATGGATCATCATTTGATTGTCTTATCAGTTTTAAAAATCTATCCATCCATTTTCTTTACCCAGTTTTCCACTCAGGGTTCCCGAGGGAACTGGTGTCCGTAAGACGGGAGACACCTGGACAGGTCTCCAGTCCATCACAGGGACACATAGAGACAAACGAGACAAACAACTGTTCACACTCTCACTCACACCTAGAGACAATTTAGAGTTACCAATGAACCTAACAGAGATTTTGGGTCTGTGAGAGGAAACCCTGTGCACAGGGTGAACATGTAAACTCCTCACAGAAAGGCCGGGAGGCAATTTGTGAAGCGACAGCTCTAACCACTATTCCACCTTGCTGCCCATCTAAAATACAATCCGGATTCCAAAAAAGTTGGGACACTAAACAAATTGTGAATAAAAACTGAATGCAATGATGTGGAGATGGCAAATGTCAATATTTTATTCGTAATAGAACATAGATGACAGATCAAAAGTTTAATCTGAGTAAATGTAACATTTTAAAGGAAAAATATGTTGATTCAAAATTTCACAGTGTCAACAAATCCCAAAAAAGTTGGGACAAGTAGCAATAAGTGGCTGGAAAAAGGAAATTGAGCATATAACGAACAGCTGGAAGACCAATTAACACTAATTAGGTCAATTGACAACATGATTGGGTATAAAAAGAGCTTCTCAGAGTGTCAGTGTCTCTCAGAAGCCAAGATGGTAAGAGGATCACCAATTCCACCATTGTTGCACAGAAAGATAGTGCAGCAATACCAGAATGGTGTTACCCAGCGTAAAATAGCAAAGACTTTTAAGTTATCATCATCAACCGTGCATAACATCATCAAAAGATTCAGAGAATCTGGAACAATCGCTGTGCGTAAGGGTCAAGGCCGTAAAACTCTACTGGATGCTCGTGATCTCCGGGCCCTTAAACGTCACTGCACCTCAAACAGGAATGCCACTGTCAAGGAAATAACAGAATGGGCTCAGGAATACTTCCAGAAAGCATTGTCAGTGAACACAATCCACCGTGCCATCCGCCGTTGCCAGCTGAAACTCTACAGTGCAAAGAGGAAGCCATTTCTAAGCAAGCTCCACAAGCTCAGACGTTTGCACTGGGCCAGGGGTCATTTAAAATGGAGTGTGGCAAAATGGAAGACTGTTCTGTGGTCAGATGAGTCACGATTTGAAGTTCTTTATGGAACACTGGGACGCCATGTCATCCGGACCAGAGAGGACAAGGATAGCCCAAGTTGTTATCAACGCTCCGTTCAGAAGCCTGCATCACTGATGGTATGGGGTTGCATGAGCGCTTGTGGCATGGGCAGCTTGCATGTCTGGAAAGGCACCATTAATGCAGAGAACTATGTTCAGGTTCTAGAACAACATATGCTCCATCTAGACGTCATCTCTTTCAGGGAAGACCCTGCATTTTTCAACAAGATAATGCCAGACCACATTCTGCAGCAATCACAACATCATGGCTACGTAGGAGAAGGATCCGGTACTGAAATGTCCAGCCTGCAGTCCAGATCTTTCACCTATAGAGAACATTTGGTGCATCATAAAGAGGAAGGTGCGACAAAGAAGGCCCAAGACGATTGAACAGTTAGAGGCCTGTATTAGACATGAATGGGAGAGCATTCCTATTTCTAAACTTGAGAAACTGGTCTCCTCTGTCCCCAGACGTCTGTTGAGTGTTGTAAGAAGAAGGGGGGATGCCACACAGTGGTAAAAATGGACTTGTCCCAACTTTTTGGGATTTGTTGACGCCATGAAATTTTGAAACAACATATTTTTCCCTTAAAATGATACATTCTCTCAGTTTAAACTTTTGATCTGTGATTTGTGTTCTATTCTGAATAAAATATTAGATGTTGGCACCTCCACATCATTGCATTCAGTTTTTATTCACAATTTGTTTAGTGTCCCAACTTTTTTTGAATCCGGTTTGTAGCTAAAACCATTCTGTAAGAAAGTGTGTTTTTAACCAGCTGAAAACACAGCAGGAGTCCAGCTGTAATGTGTCCTTTATCTCAGTGGAAGATGGTTCAGGCTGATCTTTCTGTCTTTTTTCATTTTACAGGAGGATTCATTCAAATTAAAGTCATCAGTGTTCAACAGCCATCCTCAAGAACCTCACACGGACCCCTTCCACTCAGAAGACCCTTTTAAAACAGACCCATTCAAAGGTAGTTACCCACTTTACTCCTATCTCCTGTCTCCTGCATTTGTGTTGTTGGCTTTCCTCTCTGGTCCAGATTCATTATTACAGTATTGCACTGTGTGTGATATCTGCACCATCTTTTATTCTTCATTAGCGCTCCCTAATTGTTTTCTCCTTGTCTTTTTCACAGGGCAGTCAGTATAATTTTTTTTTAGCAAGTTAGTCTAATTTTTATATCCCCTCAGATGTCTTGCCATATTCTCTGATCCATCATAACCAATTTAATTTCCGGAATGGAAATTCCTGTACCAACCATAAATCTCTTGCTGGTTGTCCTCTTCCTGTCTGAACAATTAACCTGAGATCTGCAGCGACTTAGTCAACGTGTCCTCTGTGTCTTCTAATATGTGGCAGCAAGTAATGTTGTACGCCCCACTGTTTTAAGCCGTGCCCAACATTTAAACAGTTAAGCTAGATGATGAGGCCAACATTTCAACAAAAATAAAGAGCCCACGGTTTAATTGGTTATAAAAATAGAACATGTGGTTCTCTGGGATGTGATTCACCGAGGCGGTGCACTCTATTCTGTTGACAGGGCGGGGTGCCCTCCTTGAATAATGGTAAAGGAAACACTGTCCTTTCTTGTGGAACCAACTACTGTACCAGTTTATGTCCATGAGGCTAATACATTGTCTCCTTTTAAGATTAGACTCAACACTTTCCTTTTTGATCAATCCTACAGTTAGGGCCAGCTTGGGTTTTCTGAGCTATACCTTAGTTCTGCTGCTATAGGCTTAGACTGCTGGAGGACAAATTGACCACATTTCCTCACTATGCTGTTGTCTTTACTTGCTTTACACTACCTGTTTGTATTTGTAATTATTTCTATCTTAGCATGTTTTTTGTTTTTTTCTTCAATAGAAAGTTCATCTGGACCTGCCATTCTGTGTTTGTTTCTCCTTCCTGTTTCTCTTTTAAACCCCCAGTCGGTCGAAGCAGATGGTCGCTCATCCTGAGCCTGGTTCTGCTGGAGGTTTCTTCCTGTTAAAGGGGAGTTTTTCCTTTCCACAGTTTCCTTTGTGCTTGCTCAGGATGGGGACTGATGAAGTGAAGATTCAACACAATCTGCTGGCTTCCTTAATAATAATAATAATGAATTCAATTTATAACGCACTTTTCATTAATGAAAATCTCAAAGTGCTACAAAGTGCAACAGAATTAAATGTCAATAAAACAAGTAAAATCAATAACAGTATCAACTAAGATCAAAAGTAGAATCATGAGGAGGTAGAGTATGCTCGGTTGAAAAGAAAGGTCTTCAAGCCGCTCTTAAAGTCAACCACAGACTGTGGGGCTCTCAGACAGTCAGGAAGAGAGTTCCACAGGTGGGGGGCAGCCACACTGAAAGCCCGGTCTCCCATGGTCCTTAATTTGGTTCTCGGAATGTAGACGGATAACTTTACTGATTGGCCTTTATAATGTATGTGAATGTTTCTGTACAGTGCCCTGAGACGACTTCTGTTGTGACTTGGCTGGCTCTGTATAAAGATAAAAATAAAACGGAACTGGACTAAATAATCGGAATCAGAAAAGCACTGATTAGGTAGTCTCTATCGAAGGATCTGTTCACTTTTCTTTTTAGAGATGTAGCAGAGTGCTGTATGAGAATGTGTGTGTAGAGGTCAATGAGGGCACAGATTATGTTGTAAAGAGCTTTCAGGATCTTGATTAGATAGAAAGCTACTATATAAGTACAGTCCATTTACCATTTGTATTAGAGTTTAAAACATCCAGTGAGTGGTTGAAGTTTCATTCATCATTAATTCTGCTTCAGATCCTTTTGGAGGAGACCCGTTTAAAGACACAGATCTATTCAAGACTTCATCAGAGGACTTCTTTAAGAAGACCACCACCAAATTGGATCCTTTCTCCACACCAGACCCCTTTAGTAAAAGTGTCACCCTGCCCTCCAAGGTATTGCAGCAAAACTTCTGCCTTCACTCTAAAAACCATCATTGTTTAGGAAGTTTGAACTAATGTGTTCATGTTTTTTGCAGCAAACCAGTTACTTTACAAGCACTGACCCATTTTCTTCAAACCACTCTAAACCCAGAGGACCAGGTAGGATTTCTGAGTGTTTGAACACACCTGTAGACATATTTGGTGGGGGGTGGGGGGAGGGGGGGGTCCTTTTTTGTTTAAACCTGAGTTATAAATTTTTGTTTTTATTTCTGTATTGTTCAGCACTTTGTGCACCTTCTGGCTGCTGAAAGGGGCTCTATAAATAAAGATTGATTGATTGATTGATAAATTATAAATTTGCTGGGGTTTGTGTAATTAGTCCTAAAACATCTTTGCCTAGTTTGTAGCTGGTTTTGGTTCTGCTGAGATCTTAATTTAAGACTTCTGTTCTTCTGTGCCATTTCTTGGTCATTTTTGGAAAAAAATTCAGAGTGGCTCCTCTGTTGCACCTGGTGGTGGAACTCACCAGGATCCGTCACTCTGTGCTGCTTTAGACAAAAAAAAAGAAAGACCTACTATTCTTCTCCAGTGTAACTCCTCTACTTGAATACGTTGCACCAAGAACATAAAGGTTTAATTCATTCTGGATTCAGTTATAGTCCAAAAGACACTCATCTTGAAAACTACAAACATTCACTATTCAAATCCCTCAGAGGCGGGAGACATCGAAGTACCGCCTGTTCTTTTTATGAGTGCGTGACAGAGACGCATCTTTTAGTTGTGTTCAGGCACTGCATGAAGCTGTGGGGGAAAGCTTTTCTTCAAAGTATCCTGATACATGCTCAATAATCAATAATAAATACACATTTTACAAGACGGAAGAAGTCTTTCAGATGAAAGACAAGACATTTCTACAATTTTTTGTTTTTGAACCTGTCCAGAGGTAGCCTGGTTAAAACCAGACCCGTGTCCTTCACTGCGCTTCGTACTAGGGTCTGGACTTTCTCCATAGAGAAACGATTCTTGCTGGAGGTGTGGCCTCTGCCTGAGGAACAAAACCATTGGATCTTAGAAAAATTTTGAACAGGGAAAGCATTCTGCTCCCTCCCCCTCTGTGCTCTGCCGAACTTGACTTCAGCTCCGCCTCCTGCTGCAGTCTCTCGCTGACGCTGCATATTCTGTGTTTATATGTTGATAAAACGTTCTAATAAAATAAAATAAAACCATGTAGCGCTGGTCCAGCACACCAGAAGACCAGAAAATATGCAGGGACTCGGGCAGCAACGTAAAACCATCCATCCATCCATCCATCCATCTTCTTCCGCTTATCCGGGGTCGGGTCGCGGGGGTAGCAGCCTAAGTAGGGAGGCCCAGACTTCCCTCTCCCCAGCCACTTGGAGCAGCTCCTCCGGGGGAATCCCAAGGCGTTCCCAGGCCAGCCGAGAAACATAGTCCCTCCAGCGCGTCCTGGGTCTTCCTCTGGGTCTCCTCCCGGTGGGACATGCCCGGAACACCTCACCAGGGAGGCGTCCAGGAGGCATCCTAACCAGATGCCCGAGCCACCTCAACTGGCTCCTCTCGATGTGGAGAAGCAGCGGCTCTACTCCGAGTCCCTCCCGGATGACTGAGCTTCTCACCCTATCTCTAAGGGAGAGTCCAGCCACCCTGCGGAGAAAACTCATTTCAGCCGCTTGTATCCGAGATCTTGTTCTTTCGGTCATAACCCAAAGCTCATGACCATAGATGAGGGTGGGAACGTAGATCGATCGGTAAATTGAGAGCTTTGCCTTTTGACTCAGCTCTCTCTTCACCACGACAGACCGGTACAGCGCCCGCTTCACTGCGGACGCTGCACCTATCCGCCTATCGATCTCACGCTCCAGTTTTCCCTCATTCGTGAACAAGATCCCGAGATACTTAAACTCCTCCACTTGGGGCAGGACCTCATCCCCGACCCGGAGAGGGCATGCTACCCTTTTCTGGCTCAAGACCATGGCCTCGGAAAACCCTAGTTTAATTCTCTCGTGACAACCTCAGTCATTTCCTTATTCTTTGCACTCAGCGGAGAGAGAGGAGGAGGAGGAGGAGGGAGCGATCACTTGACTTTTGGCAAAAAAACAAAAGAAAACTCCAGATAAGGGATTAAGAAGGGGAATTTAACACATTTGTGTCACATATAAAACAGTCCTGCATCGCTTTGCATCGCTTTGAATGAGAACATGCGAATGCTCGCTGGCTGCGCGCTGGGACAGGTGGGGGCGTGGGTTAGGGGCCAAAAACTCCGCCCCTTCTGTTCTCTGATTGGTCCGGTCAAAAATCTACCGGAGAAATCGTTGTCTATGGGAGAAGTCCCAGACTGAGCAGTGAAGGGAAATGAGAATTGAGCGGAGCTGTGCAGGAAGGCGAGGGCCAGGCTAGTCCAGAGGACGTGACTTGACTTTTTTAAAAGACTTTTCTTCAAAGCTTCTCTCTCCCCTTGCAGCACGGTCCCGCTGCCATTTGTGTCTGTACTACTGCCACACAAACTATTTCAAGTGGAGGACACATCTTTTGGGATAACTTCAGCAACATCATACTAACTGCATTAGTTGACGGGGGAGAGGGCAGTCCCCCTAGGTCATCTTGGCACCAGCAAACTGTTGTTTTTTTTTTCCTTTTACTTTACATTTGTTTCTCTACTTTTGATTTTTATATTAGCCCATTAGGTGATGCTCCTCATCATTCACATTTGAGAGATGCTGTAAAAATGACAAACGGGGCTGATCTTACTTGGAAGATGTATCCATTGTGGCTAGATGTTGCTCTGGACTCCTGTCTATTTTAGTTCATCTGTAAAGAGCAAAACAACCCTGTGTGGTGCATGGGTACCGTATATAATTGTTACAAAACAGCAGAGGCCCATGCATGTAGGCTGACGAATTGGCCGCTCCAGGGCTCATTACGGCTGACTCCTGCCTGCTGGCTTTACCCAAAACATGACAGCGCTGGCGTATGGACCGAACTGCAGCAACTTGATGGTCAACCATTTCAGTAAAAGTAAAATGTTACAGCACCACATGCAGGCCTATTATAGTTTCTAGAGAACTTTGGATTGTTTTCTGTGGATTCCATGTGAATGAAAACATTTCTAGAAATAGTGTTGTTTTTACAATGATTGTTTGTTTTAGAAATAAATTAAATTATAAATAATAATAATAATCCAATGTAGACAAGGCCTTAAAGGTGGAAGATCTCATGACATTCCTCCTGCTGTGGTAATTGTAGGCCAGTAGAGGACATGCTAGTGCCCAGGAACTTGAACCTGGTGACCCTCTCCACTTTCTCCTCAATTATGAGTAATGGCACTGTGTCTCTTTTGTGCCTTTATGCAAAAACTGCTCAACACACAGGAACACTCCAACATTAGAAATTGATTTTGGTTCAGCTTAATTAGACTGTAAACCATAAATATCATTCCAAAAGTTCATGACCTGCAGAAAAATAGTGGCTAATTTATGGTGGATAATCCCTGTAAGAATATGTTCTGAGTGATTCAAGAATTCAAAGTGTTTATTATCATGTGCACATCTGGAAACATTTTTCTCTGAGCAATGAATGAAATTCTTACTTTGTTGGCCACATTGAATGTCATGCAGAGAAAGAAAAATATTTACAAATAAGAGGAAACCAAAAGTACCAACAGAGTAGAATGTGCAAAATGTAACTTCAAATATGACAAAAAGCTGAAAATGTTCGAAGAAGTTCAGTCAAATGTCAAGAACATTCAGCTATTTAAATCTGATGGCACTTGGAAAGAAGGGTTTTTTGAATCTGGAGGTCGTGATTTCACACTTCTGTACCTCTGACCCAAGGGTAAAAGCGTGAACAGTCCATGTTGGGGGTGGCTGGGGCCTTTGAGGATGGAGGCAGCCTTCTTGTGGACTCTGCAATGGTAGATGTTCTGCAGAGAGGGCAGTGTAGTTCTGTGATCCTCTCAGCATTCTTCACCACTCCCTGCAGACGTTTGTGGTCCATGGCAGTGGTGCTGCTGTACCAGACTGTGATGCTGCTGGTTAAGATGATTTCAAACACAAGGCTGTAAAAGATGCTGAGGATTTAGGTTACATGCCAAATTTCCTCCGCCTACTCGAGAAGTAAAGCTACTGTTGAATCTTCTTAACTAGATGTTCACAGTCCAGGTGAGATTGTTGTTGATGTGGATGCCCAATTATATAAAGCTGCTCACCCTCTCATCTTAAGCTCTTAAATGAAGAGTGGTTGATCAGGTCTCCACTCCTTCCCCATGTCCACTATCAGCTATTTTGTTTTGTCGGTGTTGAGGGTGAGGATGTTGTCCTCAAACCATGACACCAAGCTGGCCACCTCCCTCCTGTAAGCCGCTTTGTCCCCCCCAGTGATGGGTGCTGTTTAACTAAGAGTGCTATTTTATGTAGGCTTGTGAGGAAAAGTGAATCACTGTGATTTGTTTCAGATCTGTTTAGCCCTTTAGACCCATTTGGAAGCAGCTCGTTCAGCAACAGCATGAACACCTACTCTGGGTTTGCAGACTTCAGCCACATGTCCAAACCCAAAGACTCTTTTGAAGGACGGACCAGCTGGCTGCCAGACTACCAGCAGGTAGGGTCCTAATCTAATGGTGGGGATGGGGAGGGGGACTATAAACATATAGTACGATCTCTGGGCAGGTATGTAGATTCAAGAAATTTTGTTTTGTTTTGTTTAAAGGAGAAAAAAGTAGCACATCTCACCCTCAATATACTGTACAGTAAATATGAGTAACGTTTTCAGGTTTCAGCCTTTTGTGATGTCTCAATAAAACAGTTTTGATCCTCAACTGGTGATTATCTACTTGAAAATTCAAACAAGCTTCTGATTCATAGTCCTACAATTATTGCATCTGACTCGTCTACAGTCACTCCCATCTTTACCCATAGATTTCAAATTGAATTCTGCTCAGTTCAGTTTGCTGTCCCCCATCGCAGAGCCAAGAAGGTGACTGCAAAAAAAACTCTGTCTGTACATGCATTTTGTGAGCATGATAACTTGAAAAATGAGCAAGGAGCCATTTTCCATCTTGGTATGTGACTGCTTCTAGGTGTAAGAAAGGACCCTTTTGTAAAATGGGTTGACGCGTCAAAATCCAAGATGGCTATCACCATATACATTTATGTATGTATATCAGACACCCTTATCAATTGAGGAAACTATGCTTTATAGTTTTTATGTTGCTTAAAGTATAGTTTTCTCAAATGATTGGGGTGGTTGAAGATTTTTTTTCTAATTGGGGCCAAGGCCACCATTGCCCACCCCTAGACTCCTACATTGCATCTGGTGGTGGATACAATAGCTCCCTCCACTTTCCAGAAACCATTACTCTGTGCTGCCTCAGACAAGCAATAAAATAAAATAAAATAATGAAAAAATCTGTTCTTCTACGCAGTGCAACTGAAGGACTGAACTTTTCACCTTATCTCTAAGGGAGAATCCAGCTACCCTGCAGAAAAAACGAAAGTTACTATTGTAACTACGGTTCTATGAATCCCGGATGACCGTCAGGGCGGTGCTTTCAAGCACGAATGAACATTCTTGCGCATGCGCAGGTCGAGTACAAATAACAACAACGTCACCCCGTGACCTGCCGGGGACCCGCGTGACTATATAGGCACGTCACTTCCGGGACCTAGTCCCTCAATCTTCTCGCAAAGCAAGGATTCCGAGGGACTAAGCACCCTGGCGGTCATCCGGGATTCATAGAACCGTAGTTACAGTAGTAACTTTCGTTCTATTTCATCCCTCCTGACCGCCAGGGGCGGTGCTTTCAAGCACGGATGACGCATGGCAACATGGTCACGAGGAATCGTCAACGTTCAAGGAACAACACAACCACTCACCTCAATGTGAAGGGGAGACATGCTGCTCCAGAACTCCTTGAAGGGGATAGGGCGCAGCCACATTCACCCGGTAAAATCAAGTAAAGGTACTCTGCGACGTCCAGGAGGCCGCACGGCAAATACTGTCCAACGGTACCCCCGTCATGGCAGCAAACGAGGTCGACATGCCCCTCGTAGAGTGGCACGTCACCCCCGCCGGTAGTGGCCGGTCCTGCAAGGCATAAGCTTTGGAGATCAAATCCACAACCCAGTGTGACAGTCGCTGTTTAGAGAGTGCCTGACCTGTACGTGGGCCAGCATAGCACACAAAAAGGCCATCTGTCCTCCGGATGGGTGCCGTAGCGGCTATGTACGCCTCAAGTGCACGAACAGGGCACAGCTGTTCAGAGGAACCACCGGGGTCAATCCGGGCGAGATGGAGCGGTTGGGTACTACCGGCTGGTGGGGACACTTTAGGCGGAAATGCCACATCAGGCCACAGTGTGACACCTGAGCCATCAGGGTTCCATCGGCAACAGGGCTCGGCCACAGAAAGAGCCTGCAATTCCCCCACACGCTTCGCAGAAGCCATAGCTAAAAGAAATGCAGTTTTCATTGAGAGCCATTTGAGGTCCGCAGACGTCAGGGGCTCAAACGGGGGGGACCGAAGAGCCTCAAGCACCAGAGAAAGGTCCCATGCTGGCACCATAGGGCGTCTAGGCGGGTGCAAACGCCGAGCACCTCTTAAAAACAGTGCAACGTCCTTGTCCCGGCCTACCGAACATCCGTTCAGGCCGACATGCCAACGAGAAATGGCAGCCACATACACCTTGAAGGTAGATGGGGACCATCCTCGATCCAGTAACGCTTTCAGGAAGGTCAGTATATCAGAGACTAAACACCGTACCGGATCCTGCCCATTATCGCAGCACCAGGTCACAAAGGCTGCCCATTTATTAGTATACACGGCCCGCGTGGAGGGCGCCCACACATTGGCCATCGTATGTCCTTCCGGCCCGGCGTATCCTGAAAAGGTGGGCCCCGACCCCACAGGGGCCAGACCCAGAGTTGGAGCCGGTCCGGGTCCGGGTGCAGAACCCGACCCTCCATCTGGAAAAGAAGGTCCGTCCTGGAGGGGAGATGCATTGGCGAGCCGGAGCCGAGTTCGCGCAACAGAGCGAACCAAGTCCTTGCTGGCCAGAAGGGGGCCACCAGGAGAACCGTGTGCCCTTCCTGACGAATCTGCAGGAGGGTCTGAAAGATTAGGCTGAAGGGCGGAAAGGCATAAAGGAGGGTCCGGGGCCAATCGTGCACCTGCGCATCGTGGCCCAGAG
>JBBPBX010048624.1:9166-25682 GCA_038048925.1 Garcialebias charrua | reverse complement strand
TACTCCCTCCATTGCTGCTACTCTTTGAATTCCGGCGAAAGCAGTGGCCGGAAGTACCGTTGCCTTCTGGGTCATGTAGTTCTTTTAACTTGCGTTACAGTGCAAGCTGGGGGAAAGAGAACTACAAAATGGCAACATGTTTTTTTTTTTTTTGTCACGACTCCCGCTCCCGTCTGCTCCCGTTAACTTTCGATCCTGTACCGTCCCAATCACGTGAATAACAGTTAACTCGATTCCCATCCCACAGGAATCCCGTGGGAATCACGTGACCCGTGGGATTCCCAAAAAAATGTCAGCCTCTAGTGGACAGGAGATAGGGAAAAAAATTATTATGTTAAATTAATTTAATAACTCAACTAAATTATTTCTATTAAATTTGTATTTTTCAAGAAAATAATAATTTGATCTTTAACTTTACTGATATCACTACTAAAAACATCCCTAATTATAAATTTAATATTCATTTTATTTATTTCTTTTTGGAGATGCACTCTTACTGTTTCTTACTGATTGCAACTCATTTATCCCAGTAGCAATCAGGTTTCTTAATGCACACTAATTTTAACACTGTTATTTTAATGTTGTCTTGTGTTTATATGTGTATGTGAGTGTAAGTGTATGTATGAAACTGTGCACACCTATTGACTGCAAATCTAATTGCCCCTCGGGGATAATAAAGGAACTTGAATCTTGAATCATACCCTGGACTTTCCATAAAGAAATGTTGAACCGTTTCAGGGAAATTGCTGGTGCACATGTCACAATAAAGTCCTGTTGCATGCTTTCCAATTATTTTAAGAGATTTATTAAGGCCTGTGTGTCCTATTCTAATGGGAGTAATTATTGTTTCGAAGTTCCTGTTTCTTCCTGCTTTCCTTGTATATCCTACCTTTTTCTGAATGTTGTGTAAATCTCTTCCTGTATCAGTAATGTCCCAGTTTTCCTGCCGTATTTTCTTAATATATTTATTATCATTTTACATTCAACATTACAAAAATGAGCACATTTTTGTTCACTAATTTTCATCACTTCTTCTTCAAGATCGGTGTTACACCGGCTCTGCTTCTTCTTCTTTTCTTCACTCGTGGGGCGGGTGCTGTCAATCATGGCCGTTTTTCTCACAGACATGGTTTTTTTGAGGCAAAGGCGTACACTTCACTCGTAGGTCACATTTAGAAATTGGCTGGAATTTCCAGCCAATCGTGAATCTGTTTCCGGACACTGATTCCTTCAGGGTTCACAAAAAACTCAGACAGACAGTTGTGACAGGCTGATGACAACCGATTACAACAACACATTCACAGAATGGTCAAATTATCGTATTTTTGGCCTTTTATTGGGATTATTGATTGTACATCGTACAGAGGGCAAAATTACCGTACAAATATGATAATTATCATACACCTGGCAACACTGCAGCACACCTCACATCAAGGGTTTTCCCTCCAATTTTCTTAGAGACATGCTGCTCTCCCTCACCATCCATCCTTTGGTTCAAACAGTTTTATACTACCATCCAGTGGTCAAAAATAGGAACTACACAGAAAATAAATTAACCAACAATTCTTCTTAAATTTAACAATATTTACTGATTATTGTCAAATTTCAAACAATATTATCATTTATCGCAATCATTTCTGGCCCAGCAAAATGTGTTATCGTGACAGGTCTAGTTGTGAGCGCATGAAGCCCAGCACCGCTTCTTGTCGCTGTGCAGCACAGTGAGGAAGTCTCAGTGTCATGGCCTGGAACAGATGTGTACAACAGGAGACACTAACTGATGCCAGCTGTTCAGCTTTTTGTTTTGTCAGATGAGAACCCTCTCTGAAGAGACAGAAAAGTATGGCCCACGTTTGTGCATTTGTGTCTCTGTCCACCTGGTCAGGTGTCCCTGTCACACGAGGACAGACATGTTTGACTGGAAGGACGGTGTTAATTGGTTAATATTTAGTTTCAGTCATTCGTCAGGCTAAATTATGGCTGGTGTAGTTTTTAGGAAGTCTTCCTGTAAGTTCTGCTGCTCCTGCAGATCACGGCCGCCCCACAGATCCTGCAGATCACGGCCACCCACAGATCCTGCAGATCACAGCCACCCCACAGATCCTGCAGATCACAGCCACCCCACAGATCCTGCAGATCACAGCCGCCCCACAGATCCTGCAGATCACAGCCGCCCCACAGATCCTGCAGATCACAGCCGCCCCACAGATCCTGCAGATCACAGCCACCCCACAGATCCTGCAGATCACAGCCACCCCACAGATCCTGCAGATCACAGCCGCCCCACAGATCCTGCAGATCACAGCCGCCCCACAGATCCTGCAGATCACAGCCGCCCCACAGATCCTGCAGATCACAGCCGCCCCACAGATCCTGCAGATCACAGCCGCCCCACAGATCCTGCAGATCACAGCCACCCCACAGATCCTGCAGATCACAGCCACCCCACAGATCCTGCAGATCACAGCCACCCCACAGATCCTGCAGATCACAGCCGCCCCACAGATCCTGCAGATCACAGCCACCCCACAGATCCTGCAGATCACAGCCACCCCACAGATCCTGCAGATCACAGCCACCCCACAGATCCTGCAGATCACAGCCACCCCACAGATCCTGCAGATCACAGCCGCCCCACAGATCCTGCAGATCACAGCCGCCCCACAGATCCTGCAGATCACAGCCGCACCCACAGATCCTGCAGATCACAGCCACCCCACAGATCCTGCAGATCACAGCCACCCCACAGATCCTGCAGATCACAGCCACCCCACAGATCCTGCAGATCACAGCCGCCCCACAGATCCTGCAGATCACAGCCGCCCCACAGATCCTGCAGATCACAGCCGCCCCACAGATCCTGCAGATCACAGCCACCCCACAGATCCTGCAGATCACAGCCGCCCCACAGATCCTGCAGATCACAGCCGCCCCACAGATCCTGCAGATCACAGCCGCCCCACAGATCCTGCAGATCACAGCCACCCCACAGATCCTGCAGATCACAGCCACCCCACAGATCCTGCAGATCACAGCCGCCCCACAGATCCTGCAGATCACAGCCGCCCCACAGATCCTGCAGATCACAGCCGCCCCACAGATCCTGCAGATCACAGCCGCCCCACAGATCCTGCAGATCACAGCCACCCCACAGATCCTGCAGATCACAGCCGCCCCACAGATCCTGCAGATCACAGCCGCCCCACAGATCCTGCAGATCACAGCCGCCCCACAGATCCTGCAGATCACAGCCGCCCCACAGATCCTGCAGATCACAGCCGCCCCACAGATCCTGCAGATCACAGCCGCCCCACAGATCCTGCAGATCACAGCCACCCCACAGATCCTGCAGATCACAGCCACCCCACAGATCCTGCAGATCACAGCCGCCCCACAGATCCTGCAGATCACAGCCGCCCCACAGATCCTGCAGATCACAGCCACCCCACAGATCCTGCAGATCACAGCCACCCCACAGATCCTGCAGATCACAGCCGCCCCACAGATCCTGCAGATCACAGCCGCCCCACAGATCCTGCAGATCACAGCCGCCCCACAGATCCTGCAGATCACAGCCACCCCACAGATCCTGCAGATCACAGCCACCCCACAGATCCTGCAGATCACAGCCGCCCCACAGATCCTGCAGATCACAGCCGCCCCACAGATCCTGCAGATCACAGCCGCCCCACAGATCCTGCAGATCACAGCCGCCCCACAGATCCTGCAGATCACAGCCGCCCCACAGATCCTGCAGATCACAGCCACCCCACAGATCCTGCAGATCACAGCCGCCCCACAGATCCTGCAGATCACAGCCGCCCCACAGATCCTGCAGATCACAGCCGCCCCACAGATCCTGCAGATCACAGCCGCCCCACAGATCCTGCAGATCACAGCCGCCCCACAGATCCTGCAGATCACAGCCACCCCACAGATCCTGCAGATCACAGCCACCCCACAGATCCTGCAGATCACAGCCGCCCCACAGATCCTGCAGATCACAGCCGCCCCACAGATCCTGCAGATCACAGCCGCCCCACAGATCCTGCAGATCACAGCCACCCCACAGATCCTGCAGATCACAGCCACCCCACAGATCCTGCAGATCACAGCCGCCCCACAGATCCTGCAGATCACAGCCGCCCCACAGATCCTGCAGATCACAGCCGCCCCACAGATCCTGCAGATCACAGCCACCCCACAGATCCTGCAGATCACAGCCGCCCCACAGATCCTGCAGATCACAGCCGCCCCACAGATCCTGCAGATCACAGCCGCCCCACAGATCCTGCAGATCACAGCCGCCCCACAGATCCTGCAGATCACAGCCGCCCCACAGATCCTGCAGATCACAGCCGCCCCACAGATCCTGCAGATCACAGCCGCCCCACAGATCCTGCAGATCACAGCCGCCCCACAGATCCTGCAGATCACAGCCGCCCCACAGATCCTGCAGATCACAGCCGCCCCACAGATCCTGCAGATCACAGCCGCCCCACAGATCCTGCAGATCACAGCCGCCCCACAGATCCTGCAGATCACAGCCGCCCCACAGATCCTGCAGATCACAGCCGCCCCACAGATCCTGCAGATCACAGCCACCCCACAGATCCTGCAGATCACAGCCACCCCACAGATCCTGCAGATCACAGCCGCCCCACAGATCCTGCAGATCACAGCCGCCCCACAGATCCTGCAGATCACAGCCGCCCCACAGATCCTGCAGATCACAGCCGCCCCACAGATCCTGCAGATCACAGCCACCCCACAGATCCTGCAGATCACAGCCGCCCCACAGATCCTGCAGATCACAGCCACCCCACAGATCCTGCAGATCACAGCCGCCCCACAGATCCTGCAGATCACAGCCGCCCCACAGATCCTGCAGATCACAGCCACCCCACAGATCCTGAAGATCACAGCCACCCCACAGATCCTGCAGATCACAGCCACCCCACAGATCCTGAAGATCACAGCCACCATAGATATTAAACACTAGATACCCCATGGAATGCTCTCGCCTATTGGAGCCGACGAGATTTCAGGCGGCCATCTTGGGGGTGGAGACCGCTCCACTCAGCCTTATATATTTGACAGGCACAATAAAGTATCAGCGCATTTAATCAATCATAACACGCTGAATAGTAATCCTGTTGTCACATATTTAAATTTTAGGCATACAGCAAATAAAACTGCATGTATAGAAATGTATAGTTTAGCATATTTAAATAATTTTGGTGGAATACAATACTACTTTAATGTATGTTTAGCAAGACACAACAAAAGATGCAATTTATTCACACACACATTATGTATACATATTCAGATACTGTAATTATATATATATATATATATATATATATATATATATATATATTATATATTCAGATAAGCATATATGTAACTATATATATAACTACTGTATACAGTATATATATAACTAGAAAACACTACAGTCACCCATCAAAATACATTACGTTATCAGTTGAAATTATTGAAGTCTTATGATTTAGTTAATTATAATATTTTGCAGGTTATGTATAATGCTCATAAAAATGTATTACCTTTGAACATCCAATCACATTTTGTTAAGAGGGAACGTAGTTACAATCTGAAGAGATTAATGTTTTTAAAACCTAAAATTCAAATAAATTTAAAGGACAGATGTACTTCAGTCCAAGGAATACGATTATGGAATACTCTGAATAGTGATTGTAAAAACGCTGGCTCTATTAATTTGTTTAAAATAATGATAAAAAAATTGTTAAAGAAATATGAAATTCTATGATTTGTATTTATAAGAGCTGCTGTTTAGGAGCTGAAGATTTTGTTTTGTTATTATTTGAAACTATTATTATTATAGTCAATATATTTTTTTAATGGGGCAGATATAAGATTTTTTCTCCTTTCTGCTACCTTTCATTTTATTTGATATGTATTTTTTGTATGTGAATTTGTTTGTTTTGAAATTAAATTACTATTGTCAAAAGATTATATGTACAATAAAAATAAAATGCAAATACAATGAAATGAAAAGCAGCTGAGAGAAGAGAAAAATCTGCCCCTTTAATAAGTAATTTATGTTACACTTTATATTATATGAATTATAATGAATGAATTCACACACCCTCCCCCAGGACCACAAAGAATATAAAAAATTAACATAGCCTCTCATTTTTTATTAGTTTTTAGGCTATTTGGAGCCAACAAAGATTTTCAACAACACACATACACGTTATATACACTATATACATTTTTTCCTAGTAAGGCACTAAAAGCCTTTAAAAATAATGTTTTTGCACTTTTTTTTCTTGTGTTGCCACTCTGAAATTGTGTCGTTTTCAGTTTGGCAATGTGGTGCAGTCTTAATTTATGGAACACAGAAACGACAAGGGACCTCAACACATAGTGATGATTGTCTATTCCACACTGTGTTTCCTGAATGTGCTCACCCAGACAGAACACATCCTCAGCTCCAACATCAGCCCGTACAAACTGATCAATATAGGACAAACTGACAGCTTGCCTGGACACAGACTGGCGGATGAAACGTTCAGCTGACCTGACTACCCTCAAAGTCCCTGCAGATGGTATCATTAGACCCCCTTTGTTTCTTAGTTTAAGTAAGTGGTAGCTCTGGTCAAAAGATGTAGGTACAGCATCAGATACCAAGCTACCACGGCATACGTCACACACAAGCTTCTTTAAGATTTTCCGGACCACAAACCCCGAGATGTAGACAATTGCATTGTCAACAAGACCACCGAAGCGTGTTGGCAGATAAGTGTGGTCACGCACAATTGCACAAGTATTTGCAAATGGCGATGGCAGCTCTTCGGTTACTTCTGCTGTGGGAGAAGATGACAGTTCGAGAGCAGACAGAAACACAGTTGCATCCTGTACTGCCACATTTCCTGATCCACTTGGAGACACCCCACACCGCACCATCAGATGACGAAAAATGGCTTCAAACTGCCCAGCTGAAGGGTTATTGTTCCAGCCCCCTGAGAAAACATGAATAAACAGACTCAACACAGTCAGATTTCACCGAGTTAGAATTAATTTTATCCTAAAGAAGAAAAACTAATGATGTAATTACAACACTGTACAACTGTGTTATCATGACAAAAATAACTTCAAGAAACCACTAAATTATTTTCACACTTAAAAATGTGAAAGCAACAAGTAACAATGGTGAAACAAAATTTAAAAACAACTGAAAATTGTTGTACATACCTTAATAATGCCTGAAAAATGGAGAGAGCTTCTTGAGCCTTCTTTGATGTCTCTGTTGTTCTGGTAGAAACAGGCTAAAGTAAAAGATAATTTTTAGTCACATTACAAAACAAATAAACTCCTTCACATTCAGAAAAAGTGCAATAGCACAGCATTCATTTATCTTCCAAACTATTTTAACATAAATACCTTTTGGAGGTGAGCAGGGAAACTAAAGACAGAAGGAACAGCTCCATCTTTGAGCCGCACTGTCTGACCCGTTCTGTCAAAGTGTTCAGGTTTGAAATGCTTGCTGCAGAGTGCTGAAGATGAACTGGCTGAAAAGCCTTCCCTCCTCAGCGCAACTTCCCAGTTTCTCTTCCTAACACTATCTTTAGGAAACCTATAAAGAAGAACAAAAGCTAAACACACAGCAACAACAAACTAACAAAATGCTTGACTGAGCCAATTCATTTATTTGTTATTTTATCTTCTGAATAAGGGATACAGTTGGTAATAGTACCATAAAATCTTTCTTACAATTTTAAACCTTTAACAGTTCCATTTTGACTGGATATATTAACTCAGTTGTTCAATTACAATTTTATTATTATTATTAATAATAATCCTCGAAGGAAAATTACATTTTAGTACAGCCATCCATTATGAGAATTCCTACAAAAATAAGTTTTGCGTTTGTGTTAAAACGAGGACTGTTTTGAAGTTAACTGTTATAATTTTTTCAAGAATTAAACATAAATAAGTTAGCTCACATGTTATCTGTACGAGCAGTACAACAGAGAGAAACTGGCTGCTGTTTGATCAAGCTGATCAAAACAGATCTTGATACAGATCTTGATTATCGTAATATTATGACTTAATCGTTTTAATTTGACTTTTATTCTAATAGAATCTTGACACTATTCTCGTAATTATCAATATATGTGTATATATTGTTGTTTAATACCGTGTGCAGACTAAAGTAAATACCATCTAAGTAACTGTATCAATGAAATCTGAGGAGCGGGAAACCATAACCATAGTATTTTCTTTGACTAGTTTACGGTTCCAAAACAATGTTATAATTGTGAAAATCGTCCAGACTATAGCTTAAATACAATCTAGAGAAAGTGTTATGCCTTACCTGTGAAAGGTAATTCCTTCTGATTTTGATTTGACATCTAAACAGTTACATTCCAAGCTGCACAACTACACAACTACGAGGCATTTTGTTTTCTCCCGTCTCCTCCTCCAATATGGCGGCGACGTGGTTACGCCGTTCAGCTTCCGATGGGGTATCTAGTGTTTAATATCTATGACAGCCACCCCACAGATCCTGCAGATCACGGCCACCCCACAGATCCTGAAGATCACAGCCACCCCACAGATCCTGCAGATCACGGCCACCCCACAGATCCTGCAGATCACGGCCGCCCCACAGAGAGCTTTTTGTTCTCCAACACTTTGTTTGACGGAGAAAAGAGTTGCCGTCCATCTTTAACCATCAAGGACTTTGTTCTGTAAAGTTTAGGCTCAGAGTAAACCTGTGTAGAGACGACTGTCTGTGGTGTCTCCCATGAACCCAGATAACCCATGTTTCTCTGGATTAACGTGCACAGGATCTAAGGAAGGTGCACGTTCACCTCTGACTCATTCAACTGTCAGTCATGACTGACCAGGTCACTGTACCTGTCTCGTTAGTCTGAATGTGTGGGTTCACAGGTGGGCAAAACGTGGCCAGAGGCCCAAAAGTGGCACCTTGGACTACAGCTGTTATTTCTAACCCGAGCCCTAAGCCCGGCTCCACCTGACCTGAATTTGTGGCGGGCCATGATAATGTGCTGGATGGGTGGGCCGGGTCGGTGTTAGGCTTTTAATTGGGTCAGGATCAGCCGCGATCCAATTTTATGATACCATGGCCTGCCATACAATCGCTAGCCGCATGCGACCATGTCACTGCGAGCTGACCAGCCTTGAAAGAGGTAAAAAGTTCACTTAAGCTTCAGATGGGACTGTACAGCCAGGAAGTGACCCATCACCCAAATAGACGTTCATTCAGCCGCTGCACTCTGTGGACATGCGCGGCCGATGACCCAAACAGGTGAGATCACAAAGCAGACGTGTCAGAGCAGGGTCTGTGTCTGAATAAATCAGAATGAAGCAGAAACAGGGTTTAAATGCTCTTTTACAGCCATGAAAGGACAAACACCTCCCTCAGCTCTGAATCTTCTTCCCCATTCAGCTGTGCTAATTAAAAATGTCGGGGGAGTTCTCTGGGTTCGTACCTGTCATTAATGTTAATGTGTCCGGTGGGGTGGGGGGGTCGGAAATGATGACTGCAGGCTGGGGCCGGGTCGGATCTGATTTTTTGGGTCTGAACACAACTCTACCTTGGACCATCTCCATCCAGCTCTCAATATTCTTAGTTGAAAAGAACAACTTGTAAAAAATTTGATGAAAGCCTGCAGTCTATCAATGAAACTTTAGGAAGTCTAAATTTGAGTTTTCAGAACCAGACTACACCTTAAAGACTTCAAAAAGCAAATATATAGTTTTATTTTTCATATTTAGGTTAACAAATCTATTGTTGCAGAGGCAGTCTTCAGAGAACACATCCTAACAAGAACTGAGGAGAGACATTTTGATCCAGTCTACATGCTGCAAGAAGAAGAAGCCTGGAAAAGTCTCCTAGATGATCTGTCTTAAAGAAAATTCACTTTTCAATTCTTGTTGTGGCAGCACAGTGGTGCAACTGGTACAGCTGCTGCCTATCAGTGAGCAGGTTACCCTGGTTCAAATCCCAGTCCGGGGGCTTTTCTGGGTGGAGTTTACATGTTCTCTCTATGCATGCGTATGTTTTCTCCAGATACTCCAGTTTCCTCCCACAGACCAAAAACATGCATGTTAGTCTGATTGGTAACTCTAAATTGTCTCTACTTGTGAGTGAGAGAGAGAGTGAATGCTTTTTTTGTCTCTGTGTCCCTGTGATGGACTGGAGACCTGTCCAGGTGTCCCCCGCCCCTCGCACAGTGATTGCTGGACATGGGCACCAGTGACCCCCGTGACCCAAAATGGAAGAAGCAGGTAAAGATGATGGATGTAATTCTTGTTGCTTTAAACATGTTGGTTGGACAGAGACCAAGTCCAGTCCTCAGCCCACCCCTGCCGAGTTCCTCAGCTGTACCTGTAGTTTGTACAACCATAGGGTTCAATGCTGAGGTCTAATTCCTGTCTGCTGGTAAAATCAATGAAGTACTTGATGTGACTTGTTGTCCAGGTGGCCTGCGGGACCATGCTGAGGGGTCCGGACCTGCTGGCTAACCTCAGGGACACTGCAGGTACTCTAACTCAAACCCACTTTAGATCTGTGTGTTCTCTGATCTGAAAGACTGAATCAGGATTCAGAGTTGCACCTGAGCAGCTCAGGAGTAATTCACACCATCTGACACTAGAAGGCAGACAGTAGCTCCATGTCCTGACCACCCTTGGGTTCAAAAAGGTATTGTGACATGATGTTGTAAATTTGCATATTTGTCAGAACATATATATCTTATATCATTCAGCTCTGTTCGTTTTTGCAAAATAAATTATAAATATATTAAAATTTCATTCCATGTTATGGTAGTTTTTTCTCTGGGACACGCCCCTAAAAATCTGCGCATTTCCGCAAACCGTCATCAGTGACGTGACAACGGGAAGGCACGCTCCAACGCGCATTTAAATAATAATGGCGGAGCATGTCCGATTGCGTTTGAGATATCATTTTAAAATAGTAAATCATCCAAAACTCTCATTAATAAACCCTCCCCGAATAAAAAGAAACTACAGATGTTACCTGATCGCGCAGACATAATTTAAAAATACATAAATAGCAACGTGTTTGCTCCGGTATCTCGGCTAATGTTTGTTAGCTGCTATCTCGGCTTAGTCCCGGTCGCGTCTGAGATCTATCATTTTAAGACTGTAAATCATCCAAAACTCTCATTAATAAACCCTCCCCGAATAAAAAGAAACTACAGATGTTACCTGATCGGCAGTAAGATGGTCGCTGCAGACATAGGACTCTCAGTAGGAACCCATCGGTCACAAGTTCTCTGTACTTCCATTCTTGTCGAAGTTTCTCATCTTTTGGGAATTTGTGAAGGCTCACTTGTTCACTGCTGATATTAGAACACCCAAATGCGCTACAACGTGACGGCATTTTTCAAGTTACACCAAAAAAAGAGGCGATCTTTCAGGAAATGAATCTGTATGGAAAGCAGTTAACACACCAAACAAACGGGCAAGGCAGGCTCCGCCTTATGCCCAGTGCCCACATGTACGTCACATGAAGTTTTGCATAAATTCACGGATTTCTAGGGGCGTGTCCCAGAGAAAAAATTACCATAACTTTTGAATAAAATTTTAATATATTTATAATTTATTTTGAAAAAACGAACAGAGCTGAATGATATAAGATATATATGTTCTGACAAATGTGCAAATTTACAACATCATGTCACAATACCTTTAATATCCTCAGAAACAGATATTTGAACTTGAGTTGGTTCTGGTGGGTTAGAGTTAATAAGTGATGTTTGTGGCTGACCCAGCCCTGCGTGCTCTGTACATCAACCATGGCTCATGTCCCTCCTTAAATAATTTGGAGCTACTGATTGAACTATTCAGGACTGATACCCTGATGCATGCTCAATAATCCAGGTAGAAAAATCTAAAAAAGCTAAGTCTGGTCTACAATTTATTTTTTATTTTTTTATGTCCAGAGGACCAGACTTAGCTTTTTTAGATATTCAGGACTGAATTACAGAAAGCGTTTTTACTTCAGTAAAGTCAGTAACGAGATATGTAAACCTTGATCATGTGACATGGTTCAGTAGCCTGAATGAGTTGATGTGGTCTTCTTGGAGGTCCCGCAGAAAATGACTTGGAGCAGAACAACATGAAGTCTAAAACCAGAACCCAGTCCTGACCATTTGATCAGCATGTGTTCCACCTGCAGGGATTGTCTACAACTCTACGGGGGTGCTAACCTGCTTGGACCTGTACAGCCTGTATGTGGAGTGTGCCGACCCCACCGGATGTGGACTGGGCTTCAACAGTCAGGCCTGGGACTATCAGGTACTCCACTGGGACTAACTAAAACCAGCACATGGACAGAGACCATGTCCAGGTCCAGCCCTCAGACATGTAAAAACACAATGGAAGACAATTTGAATGTGATGTGGCGTCGTTTGACACCAGGTGTGTAAGCACAGGAGGTCTGGGGCTGGAGCGTCCCCGACCTTGGACCTGTTTCCTGCAGAGATAGGCCCCGCCCCTCATACCCTGCACATGTTTAATAAAAACAGTTTTTATTAGACGGTGAGGTGAGAAACGTGTCGTGTATGGAGGCCTACACCACAACTCACCTTCGCCTACTCCATAACAGCTGTAGCTCAGCTGAGTTCCTACATATTGAGCTCAAAGCTAAAACCTCGCCTCATCACAGCGCACATCTAACGCTGCTTCGTGTCCGGTCCTTGTCAACACAAAACCATCTTGGTCTAACAGCTTGGTGTGAAAGGTGGCGGGCGACATGCATTCTGCCAAGGACTGTTTTTTTTTTCATTAAATTTATTTTATTCATTTTATAAAAACAAATACATAACAAACAAACACATGTATCTTATAAAAAAAAAAGAAAATATAAAATGAAAGGCGGCATAAAGAAGAAAATATCTTATTATATCTGCCCCTTTTCAAAATAATCAATTCAAACAATCATTATATATAAGTAATAAAAAAAATGAATAACTCATCTCAATTTTCAAATTTCGAAATACAGTATTACACTTTGAACTACTTCATACGTATTTCTTCAACAATTCACTCTTTAGCATTTTCTTAAACACAAACATTGACACAGCTTTTTTCACATCACACTCCAAGTCATTCCACAATCTAACTCCCTGGACTGAGGTAGGCCGTCCCTTCAAGGTCCGTGTACATTCAGGCAGTTCGTTTTTTCATTTGAAACAAAAAATGAAATACTATAACAAAAAAACCACTTGTTTTTTCATTTTTCGTTTATTGAACCAAAACAAAAAAATGGATTACAATCCGTTATCCGATTTCCGATTTTGTGCACAAAACGAAAATGGAAAAAACGGATAACGACGGGTCAGTTTCGATTTTGTAATTTCTTTTATTGACAGCGGATATGACCCGGAAGTTCTCTCTGCCCCGCAAATGTGACGTGTCGAAGCATTTGTGTGCACATTTAAGAGTGTAGAATTCATTTGAGCATATTTACACAGAACAAACTTTGTATTGTTTAAAAAAACTCTTAACGTTGCAGGAAAAACCGGTATACTACGGAGCCCCCCAGGGGACGTGGGGAAAAAAAATCTTGCGTGCCCACGCAAAACTATTGCTATGAACGGCGGTTCCTTTAAAAGGAATGTGGACCATCTGAAATAAGCATGTCACGATAGCTCAACTAGTAACGCATCGGTTCGCCACTCCAAACCTCACAGGTTCGACTCCCACTTGGGACATTTTTTTAATTTAGATTATTTATTCATTCCAGATTAAAAAAACAGAAGAAAACTATTTACAAAACAACAATAAAAACTTTCAATTATATAATCATTCCTCTTTCTTATTTTGCTTAATGGTTTTTAACTCATCCCTGAAATTCTGACACAGAATCACAAGTTCAAGTGTGAACTGTGTCACAGAATAAACACAATAAAAACATGTATTATCTGCAGCATTGTTGTTTAAAATGGCTCAACATTACGACAATGGAGCAGACAGTACACTCAATTTAATTGAATTTTGAAATCAGCCTTAAATATAAGGATGTCCAGTGTGTGCTGCAGTGGTAAAAGTAATTTTCCGTTGTATATTTCACGTTCAAGCTCCGTGGAATCAGCTGTTCGAGCCGACGCGGCAGCCTGCGCTCTGTCTGTCCCTCTGAACTTGTGATTCAGTGTCAGAATTTCAGGGATGAGTTAAAAACCATTAAGCAAAATAAGAAAGAGGAATGATTATATAATTGAAAGTTTTTATTGTTGTTTTGTAAATAGTTTTCTTGTGTTTTTTTAATCTGGAATGAATAAATAATCTAAAAAAAAAAAATGTTGTCCCAAGTGGGAGTCGAACCTGTGAGGTTTGGAGTGGCGAACCGATGCGTTACTAGTTGAGCTATCGTGACATGCTTATTTCAGAAGGTCCACATTCCTTTTAAAGGAACCGCCGTTCATAGCAATAGTTTTGCGTGGGCACGCAAGATTTTTTTTTCCCCACGTCCCCTGGGGGGCTCCGTAGTATACCGGTTTTTCCTGCAACGTTAAGAGTTTTTTTAAACAATACAAAGTTTGTTCTGTGTAAATATGCTCAAATGAATTCTACACTCTTAAATGTGCACACAAATGCTTCGACACGTCACATTTGCGGGGCAGAGAGAACTTCCGGGTCATATCCGCTGTCAATAAAAGAAATTACAAAATCGAAACTGACCCGTCGTTATCCGTTTTTTCCATTTTCGTTTTGTGCACAAAATCGGAAATCGGATAACGGATTGTAATCCATTTTTTTGTTTTGGTTCAATAAACGAAAAACGAAAAAACA
Source organism: Garcialebias charrua (assembly GCA_038048925.1). NCBI lineage: Eukaryota > Metazoa > Chordata > Actinopteri > Cyprinodontiformes > Rivulidae > Garcialebias > Garcialebias charrua. The sequence continues at coordinate 10,850 of JBBPBX010048624.1, read as the reverse complement.
AGTGGTTTTTTTGTTTTTTCATTTTTTGTTTCAAATGAAAAAACGAACTGCCTGAATGTACACGGACCCTTCAAACTACAGTAGTTCTATATTGTGTCTTTACAAATAAATCAGTTCCCTTTAGGTTGTAACAGCTTGATCTTTTAACAAAATGTGTTCATCTTCAGTAGAAGTGATGTTCCTGGATGTGTGTGTCTGCAGGCCTGTACAGAGATCGAGCTGTGCTTCGAGAGCAACAACGTGACGGACATGTTCCCCCCCATGCCCTTCACCGAGGCACACCGGGAGGCTTACTGCTCCCAGCGCTGGGCTGTGAGTCCACGGCCAGGCTGGCTCAGGGTCCAGTTCTGGGGTGAAGGTGAGGTCAAGCACGTGCACAGATGTCTTCACACAGAAACTCAGCAGTATTTTTACCAACCAGAACAGACTCTAGATGTTCTCTGCTACAGAAACCTTCTAGTTGTGTTCAGTGAGGCTCTTTGAGAATGAACGCTTGCTGAATCTCTCTCATGTCCAGCTCTCTCTGCAGCCAGCAACATCATTTTCTCCAACGGAGACCTGGACCCATGGGCCAATGGAGGGGTGAGCGTTCAAACCACACACCCAGTCCAAGCGTGCGCTCTGTAACCACTGCTTGGTGTTATGTCCATGTTTTCCCCCTTCTCTCTTCAAACGGTGTGTTTGTAACTGCACACGGAGGCTTCAAGAACAAATAAAACTCCCTGCTTTTGATGTTCAGGTCCGGAGGTCCTTCAGCTCCTCTCTGATCGCGCTCAACATTTCTGGAGGGGCCCATCATCTGGACCTGAGGTAGGACGAGCCTCGTCTGTTTGTAAACGCAGCAGATCAAGTCTAACAGGACTCTGTTTGTCTTCCCTGTTTGTGCAGAGGATCCAACGAGGCTGACCCAGAATCAGTCATTAGTGCCAGGAAGAAGGAAGCAGAGATCATCGCCCAGTGGGTGGAGATGGAGAGGTCCAGATCACTAAAGACTCTTTAAGATCAAATGACCACACACCTCTGGACAGATGTTGGTGCATTATGATTTTTCATAGAACACCTCATTATTATTCAGATAGAAATAAAGAACTGATCTGGATCAGATCAAAGAGTTGTCCTAAAGAAGATCAACCCCTCAGAGGAGCGCTCAGAAAGGTGCAGCAGGAACTTCAGATGGTCGTCCTGGACCTTCATCGCCAGCCCTGAAACTGAAGGACTGAAGAGGACCTCGCCAATTTATTTTTGGAGTTATTTTCATCAAAATTGATCCTCTTCAAATAAAATGAGCCTCTCCAACTCAGGAGGTCCAGTCAGGTTTGTTAAACGGACACAGATCCAGAGTTTCATAAAAATAAAACGTAAAAAGTTGTGTCCATTTCCAGCTGTTTCCCTCCACGTGTTTGGCTAACAGATGTGAATGAAATACTTTCTGCTCAGAGTGCTAAACCAACAGATCCACCAACCATTTAATAACTCCAATCTTTTTACATTTTATTCTCCATAAATATGCTGATGAAGATTCTCAGTTGATATTCTCCATAAAACTCTCTTTCACAAGCATAAACTCCAACAAGTGTGACATCGTTAAAAGCATGACAGAGTCGGGCCGAGCAGAACGCTGACAAAAGATACAAACTAGAAAGATTTTGTTTCTCAGGAGCACAAAAAATAGACGGACTAACCT
>JBBPBX010048623.1:13699-25682 GCA_038048925.1 Garcialebias charrua | reverse complement strand
CACATCGCTGCACAAAGAACTGTTCAAGATGGCGGATCAGTTTCAGCAGGGACCGTTCTGGTGTCCCTCTATCCAGAGGGAGGCGCTAATGCTCCTTTAGCACAAAATACAACCGTCAAGTGGCGAAGAAGAAGAAAGTCCGGAAGGCGCCAAAATTGTCCTGTCGTCAGTAAACAACAACGTTTTTCTCTGTTTTTCTCCGGTACGAAGTCAAGACGATGAGTGAAAACACGTTTCCTCTCCACAACGTGGAGTCTTTGGTGAACTTTTATCGAAGTGATGTCCTCACCGGACAAGAAGCTAAACTTTTCACCAAAAGCGACCTGACTCCGGTTCCGAAGGTGAGTCCGGTTCGAGCTGAGGTTCGGTACCAGAGTGGACTCGAGTTTACAGAAAGAAACCTTTACAGTTAAAAAAAGTCAGTTTCTGGTGAAAATAAATCACCATTTGCACTAAATATACACATGCATGCTGCATATTTATATATCTGTGCATTGCAGAACACGTTGTTCGGTTTATTACAACAAATCGTCACATCTTGTCACAGCTCTGTGTATCCCTGCAGCCCCCTGCTCCCACACCCCTCTTCCCTTTCAGCCACTCCTCGGTCTGTCAGCAGCAGGGTGGAGCTCACAGAGCTGCACATGTTTCCAGCGTGCTGCAGCTCACTGACTGTTTTCTTCCACTTCCCACAGTGCACGCACGGCTAAAGCCAAACGAGGGCCGAGGAGGGACCAGTGGCGGCTTTGCACCAATCACAAGTGTCTCCACGCCACCCTCTGTTTTTCCCTCTCCTCCCAGTTCACTCCCCTCCCCTGAGTTTCAGTGGGCACTCCAACTAGAGAGAGAGAGAGAGAGAAAAAAGTTCAGGGAAAAACAAAGTGATAAGCATCAAGCAGCTTCTGGGTTTTGCTGTCAAGTGGACTCCTGCTGAACTGAAGCAAGGGCGTGTGTGTTAGTGTGTGTACGGTACTGGTTTCCTCCTGTCATTGTAGGAACACAGAGCGTCAGCCGTGAACTAAAGGTTGAAAAAGAGAAGAGCCACAGGAGGAGAGAGATGCACAGCAAGACTTCACTTCTCAGGGGGAACTCGGCCTGACGTCTAGACCTTCTGACCCTGGACTGGACGACACCGTCCCAAACTTCCCCATCTCCAGTTCACACCCATCCCTCTGTGACAACTCCTGCTCCCAACTGTCTGACTCCAAGATGTCATACGATGACTGCCGCTCGCCCATCGGCCTGGACGTGTGCACCTGCTGCCTGGACCTGGCCAGTGGAAGCAACGACTCCCTGTCCAGCCACGGCTCCACGGGGGGCCTGCCAGCAAGCCCCACCAGCCCCAGCGTGTATCACTTCCGACAGCTCCGCAACCAGCTGATGTACCAGAACCTGAACACGGACAAGCTGAACAACATCATGAGGCAGGACTCCCTGGAGTCGGTGGTGAGGGACCCCTGCTTCCTGCTCAACGAGGGCATCTGCAACAGCAACATCGACCAGACCATGCTGTCCATACTGCTCTTCTTTCACAGGTACGTCTGTTCACTCGCTCCTGGCAGGTCAAACGTGTCCCAAAGTGTGAAACTTTAACTCATTCTTGCATCATTCATTTGACACCTGAAGTGCAAAATCCATCTTTTCATCTGAGCATTGTTGCGTCTCTAAAAACATCATCTTGTTAATGCATTTCCTACATTCACACATCAGCATGTTTATGGCTCACATTACATTTGTGCTATTATATTGTGATGTTATTCCATTTAGAGGCACCAACGGGTTTGCTTGTCCTCACATTTTCATTCAAAAATGAACTTTATTTATGAACAGATAAATTTGATGCAGAAAAATCCCACCTGGACATCTCGAGACGCTATGTTCTTGTCTGGAGACGAGTCAAATAACCTTTTATTGCCTGACGTCAAGAAAACTGGCTCGACTCCTTCATTGTTTTTGCCTAATTGTTTCTGGCAGCTCGCCCTGCAGTGATTGTGAGAATGAAAGTGTCTCTCTGCAAAGTTTCCATCGGTTTAGAAGCTTGTTTGGCATCCAAAGTATTTACTGTTTACTCAGCCGCAAGTATAGTTGATTTTACGGAACTTGAATGAAACATATGTACAGTACTTATATAACAACTGAACAACCAAGTGTCAAAGTGTGACGAAACAGCAGAACCTATTACATTGAGCTTGACGTTGAAGTTGCTGTAATTTTTCTTTATACGTAAATGTGTTTTAAAAGATCATGACATGCGTAATGAATGATCGGTGAAGAAAATGCAACATTTTCAAAGTAACTGGACAATAAAATACAAGTTTTTCCCCTGAAATATTCATAACAAACAAGTACACAACCAGTTAAAAACAAACACTGATTATATATACTGTATATATATATATATATTAGGGGTGTAACGGTACACGTGTGTGCACCTGTGTACCGTTTCTGTTATTAAATGTTATTAACAGGAGAATATATGCGCTGCGGAACTAAATTTCCTAGGCGTGTTTCAGCACGGCGCTATTATCTTGCAGCACGCGTAGCATTTAGCAGCCTGGCATCTCGTTGTGGTCTCCTATTTGGGAACGTTATGGCTTTCTTGTTAAAAGAAGAGCGCAAATCCAAAGCTGTGTGTTGACGTTGTTTCACTGAGACTGGATCTGCAGCAGCGACACGCCTAACTTGTTAACACGCTTGAAACGACATCATCCAAACGTGAACGTCTTCTCAAAGCAAGAAAAGCAGCTTGTTGCTAACACCGCTAACAGCAGCAGCATTTAAACAACATTCATCAGGTAAATCAGATTGGTCCAGAGCAATAACACAAACTGTAGGAGTTTTAAAGCTCTGGATCTACGTCCAAATTTTGTTGATGCACCGGCTTTAAAGTTCTTGGTATGTATAACATCCATCCTGTCAACACTTCAGCCAAAAGGTTCAGCACTTTATGAAAAAGTTAAAACTGATATTGTCAACAAGACCTGGAGCTTAAAGCCCTGCCCGGATGATGATGATGATGACCTAGAGATTCAACCACCTAGACCGTTTAAAAAGAGGTATTCTTATTATTATTATCATCTAATTAACCTTTTTTATTTAAAATTATAATCTTATTAACTTTTTTTTAACCTCTCTGTGTATTATTTCCAGTCTGGGACAGAGATAGCAGCTGTCTTTTTCCTCTTCAGGGAAATCATCCACCAGATCACCTGCAGCTAAGAAGTGTGTGATGACTGAACTCTGAACTTTTCCAGGGACCTGTCTCATCTGGGGGAGCAGGTCCAAGAAGAGGTTGTTGTGAGTAATGAGGACAAATACAACCACACTGCTGCTACTGTTGTTATTGAGATGATTTGCTCCACAGCTGGAGATATTCATTGCAACTAGATCTGTGCTTTTAGCAGAAAATGTGGACAAGTTGGCCTTTTTGGACAAAAACTTAAAACTTGATTAGTTCAATTGTAAACAGTCTGTTGCTGCTTATTGTTCTGGTTCTGACTGTTATTATATTTGTTAAGATTTTTATTATTGTTAGTATAGTTTATTTATTGTAAAGGGTGCTGTTTATTTAAAATATCAAATGGGTCGCTTTTATTTATTTTCATACAAACATATTCTTGGCATATTTTCAAAATAAACATTTTGTAAGTCTTTGTTTTGTCTTTTTTTTTGTACCGAAAATTAATCGAACCGAGCCCTCCTTGAAACTGAACCAAACCGAAATGTGATTTTAGCGTATACCGTTACATATTATTATTAATACATATACAATAATACATATTATATTAGGCTATATACTGTTTTTTTTTTCAGGGACATAGCTAAATTCATTCAAACCCATTCACTCATTCATTTTTTTTACTCATTCATATTCATAATAATTCATACCCATCTGATCACCATAGACTCATGTCCAGACTGCTGTTGTTTGTTTTACATTATTAGTGTATAACGTGTATCTTATATCATTTAGTATGCCATTTGGTGTTTGTTTATTGTATATCTTAGCATCTATCTTAGATCCTTATACACTGTTTCTTTTTACACTTTATGTTTTTACTTTTTTGTGGAGTAACTGGGACCCTGAGTACACAATTTCGTTTCACCTCATGTACCGCATGTGATGAGAATGACAATAAACTTGGATTTGAAATGTTCATCATTAGAGAAATGTGCAAGCATCAAAAAACAGGTTGCTATTTAATATTTTGTTTTACTAATATGACGATCAAGTCAAAGTGGCACGGTGGTTAAGTGGTTAGAGCTGCTGCCTCTCCGCGAGAAGGTCGCAGGATTGCCTTTTGACCTGGGGTTTGCATGTTCTCTCCGTGCATGCATGGTTTTTCTCCAGGTGCTCCGGTTTCCTCCCACAGAGCAAAAACATGCACGTTAGGCGGATTGGTAGCTATAAATTGTCCATAGGTGAGAGTGTGAGTGGCTGTTTGTCTCTACGTGTCCCTGTGATGGACTGGAGACATATCTAGATTGTCCCCCGCCTCTCACACGCCTGCTGGACATGTGCACCATTGACCCATGAAGAAAAGGGAAAAGGAGACAAGGCGAGTAAAGATAATGAATGGATGGACAGTATAACCAATAAAACAAATTACTGTAATAACTTAATACAACATAAAACAAACACAAACTGGACACAAACTGTGCAAAAAATGAAATAAAAAAATGATGTATTTCACCTTAAGTGCCTTTTTCAACAACCAACATTTTTCCTTTAATCTATCAGAACAAATATCCGCAATAATGTTTGTCCAGGTAAAGTTTCCTTGGAGTAACCATGGAAACGCTGGTTATCATTGAGCAGAGTCGTGTTATCGTAATGTTCTCTGGCCACGGCACATTATCAGTGTTTTATCACGTATCATCAGGAGCTGCCTCTCATTGTTCAGACAAGTTAATTTTTAAGCTGTCTTCACTTTTCTGTGTTACTGTAACACTCCTCACATCTCTTGTCATCATCATCATCATCATCAACTTTATTTGTAAAGCGCTTTAACACAGCCACAGCTGAAACAAAGCGCTGGACACTAGCTACAAACAAGATTAAAAAAGCATAAAAACAGAACCACCAAACTAATACACAGTGAACTAAAATTTCCCTTTAAAATACAATAAAATGACAAGTTAAACAGATAAAATCAATAAAAATGAAGTAAAATCAAGTCTCAGTTGGGTTGAAGGCCAATGAGTATAAATGCGTTTTTAAACGGGTTTTAAAAATGGACAGTGAGGGAGCCTGTCGAATGTGTAAAGGCAGAGCATTCCATAACTCGGGGCCACCAACAGAGAAGGCCCTGTCTCCTCGAAGCTTCCTCTTACTCCGTGGAATGACCAGGAGCAGCTGGTCAGCAGACCTGAGTGACCGGGATGGAGTGTAATGGTGTAGAAGCTCTGCCAAATAAGGGGGGGCAAGGTTGTTTAAAACCTTAAAAACAAACAAGAGAATTTTAAAATGAACTCTAAAATACACGGGCAGCCAGTGGAGAGAAGCCAGGACAGGTGTGATGTGCTCTCTTTTGCGTGTTCCAGTTAAAAGACGTGCAGCAGCATTTTGCACCAGCTGCAGACGTGCAAGTGAGGACTGGCTGACTCCAAGATAAAGAGAATTACAGTAATCCAGCCGTGAAGAAATGAAGGCATGAATTACTGTTTCTAACTGTTGCCGTGAGAGAATAGATTTTACCTTTGCTATTTTTCTCAGGTGATAAAAACCAGACTTTACTGTGGCCCTTATTTGACTCTCGAGCTTAAAATCACTGTCCATCTTAAAACCAAGGTTTGTAATTGTAGATTTTACATAAATCCAGGTCATGATCTATATTGTGCTCGGACAGTATCAGCGAAGAAAATAGAGGTACGAGTGTGTTGGATCAAATCAAAATCATAATGGAATGAGTGGAAATGAGAAAGATGACTCATCACCACCATTCAGCCTCCAAACACCATCAGATGTCAGGGGGAAGAGCTCTCATGAGCACGCAGCCATGACGGACATTTATAACACGACTTTCAGTCTGGTAATGGCTCATCAAAACACAGTTATGAAAGGGAATTTTAAAAAGAGCAAACACACAAAAGAGAAAACGAGGGGTTGTTCCACGTTGTCAATGACTGATGTGTTTTTTTTAGATCATAAAACAGCCTTAAAGGGAGGTATGCTCCTCAGACAGCCATTATAACAATTAAACTTTGTAACAATAGACAGAATAGTGAATGCTACTACAGAATGTAGACTGTCTTGTTTCACAATGAGAGTTTCACATATGTGAAAGAATGTGAATTGTCCCAAATGAAATAAAACCAGCTGCAGGTAAGATGCTTTGTCACGTGTGTGGAGATGAAATGCTGCAGGACTTTATGGTCCATTGAATAAAAATGAGAAGATTTTCAGCGGCTTCAGATGTTGTCAGTCCATTCAATGGCCGTTATTAGTTGTTAACATCCCCATGTGGGGCCGAGTTGGTGTAGAGGCAGGGCAGCCGGCTCAGGACCAGAAAGTCCCAGGTTCGATCCTCGGTCACTGCATACCTCGTTGTGTCCCTGGGCAAGACACTTAACCCCGAGTTGCTCCCGGTAGGTGGCTAGCGCCTTGCATGGCAGACTACCGCTACCGGTGTATGAATGTGTGTATGAATGGGTGGATGGCTGGTACTGTGAAGCGCTTTGGGGCCCCTCATAGGGGGCTGGAAAGTGCTATATAAGTAAGTTCCATTTACCATTTATTTACCATGTGGCGAAACTGTCCAACCTACCTCCTAGCAGGTTTAAAAGAACGTTATTTGCGTTATTATCACTGCGAGTAGGCAGCGTGTTTCCGTAAACCCGGAAGTGGTTTGTTTTTGTTTTTTTCAGCTTATGTAACCGTTTTCCTAAATCTAACCTTACACCTGACCCAGAGGACCAACCTTAAACCTAACCCCCTACCCTTGTGCCTAAACCTAACCAAGACCCTAAACCTAACGCTAGACCCTTTACTATAAACTTTAACACGTAGCTAAAGACGGAGCCTGCTGTCATCGCTACCAACGGTGACAACGTACCTTTAAACCTAGGAGAGGCAGTCTGATCGCTACGTATGGGGATGATAATAACTGATAATGGCCATTTAATGGTTGATAACGTTTGAAGCGGGTGAGATTTTCCAAGTTGGTTGGAAATGACTGTACTAATTGAGCGTCAGTGTTGTAGAAAATGGTTTTGTTGAACAAACTGTATCAAACAAAAGCAACGGATGGTTAATGACACTGTGGTGCTTTGACTGTGATACAATCACCAATAAACCATTCAAGCAACCAGTACATTCAAAATGAACTCTACATTTTAATCAGCTGGTGAGGTTTTAATAACTTACTTTACGCCAACTTTCTCTCAGGATATCAATAAAGTGCCTTTATATTGTGTTCCTTAAAGTTTGGTTATGAATCACCATCAGATTGGCAGAATCAAAATGGTCGTAAATTCCTTCTTAATCCTGGGTGTTCCCTGGCAGAGAGAGGCTGGGTTAATTTGTGTACAGGTTACACCTGAAAAGGTTTCTCTTATCAGTGACACCAGACCTGAGCATAAGACAGCTGGAAAACTTGGCCTGCTCAGACACACACCTACACACACAGAGCTCATTGTGCACTCTCATTTCACCCTGACTTTACACTCGTTTAGTATTCTAAATTATGTCTAGACTGTTTACTTTAATTCACTTTTGTCAAATCAAATGTGTGTAATATTTTTATGACAAAAGCTTGAAATTTCAACCAAAACCCTCATACTGTATAGGATTCTTAGAGGAGTACTACAGAATTACTGTACATTTAAACACTATAACGCATCAGGCAAACCATTACTTATGCATTTCATATGGAATCTCATAAATATTCATTTAGACTTTACAAACAAACAACTTGTGACATTGTAATTAAATACTGTCTGCTCATTTTCTGCACAGTACTTTTGTTAGGCTGGACACAACATGAAGTTAAAGAGATTGCATTTCCTGAGAGAATGCAGTGTAAATGCTTATTGCTGAATAACGCTGAAAAACAGCTGAAATGAGCTAAAAATGTGCTGAAATATCACCGAAATGGAAGATGACAAGCCTAAGTTAGCAGAAGAAAGCAGAAAAAAAAAAACATATTTGCTGAATTAGGTTTAAATAAGCAGAAATGAGCACAAAAAAAGGAAAAGATCTGATACACCCATATGTCCCTCCACGTGCTTTGAGGTCAGAGGATCAGGTACTCTTAATAGTTCCAGAAACTCGCCTTAAGCGCAGAGGTGACAGGGCTTTCTCTGTAGCAGGCCCAAGACTCTGGAACGAGTTACCGCTGCTCATCAAACAGGCCCCCTCCCTCTCAGTTTTCAAATCCCGGTTAAAAACTCACTACTACTCCATCGCTTTCAATGCCAGCTGATTTGTATTGGATCGTTTTATTTATGATCTGCAATGTTTTTATGTTTTTCGTGTTGTACTTCATTGTCTGTGTTGCCTGTTGCGTGTTTGTTTGTCCAGCACTTTGGTGTGGACTTGTTCCTGTTCAAAGTGCTTTATAAATAAAATGGTATGGTATGGTATGGTAAAAAAAGATAGCTGAAATTAGCAACAACAACAAAAAAACAGCTGAAAAGTAGCTGAAAAGGAAGAAAGAAGCCTAAAGTACCAGAAGGAAGTGGAATGATCTAATATGAGCCAAAATAAAAAGGTGGAATTATCTGGAAAAAGCTCAAATTAGCACAAAAACAGCTAAAAATTAGCTGAAACAGCAGAAAAAAAAGCTGGAATTAGCGGATAAAACCTGAAAGGAGCACAACAATTTGAAACAAACAAATAAGTTAATTACTGGTAGGCTGAAAGTAGCAGAAATTACCAAGAAAACTTGAATTTATCTGAAAACAGCTGAATTTTGCTAAAAGTTTTAACAAGATAGCTGAAAAGGTGGAACAAGGTTAAATTAGATGAAGAAAGCAGAAATAACGTTTGCCCAATTAGGCTGAAAGAAGCAGAAATGAGCACAAAAACGTGGGAATCGTTTGAAAAGAGCTGAAAAGGCTGAAAATAGCGAAAACAGCTATATCGTAGCTGAAATAGTAGCAAAAGTAGAAACTTGCAGAAATAAGCTGAAAAGAGCATAACAAGCTGAAATTAGCAGAAAAAGGTTAGAAGAACTATACATTGTTGTAGTTAGCAGAAAGAACCTTAAAAGAGCACAAAACAACAGGAAAAAAACAGCTGAAATTAAGTGAAAATAGCTGGAAAAAAGTTTAAGTTTGCACAAGGAGATGAAAAAAAGCTGAAGCAGAACAAAATGTGAAAGGAGCTAAAAGGTTGTAAACAGATCTAAAGATATGAAGGGTGTAAAATGAGCGGAATTAATTTCCTATGAGAAAATATGGTAGAAAAGGCTAAATATTTCAAAAAGCTAAAGTTGCACCAATACCAAACATAACAGCAGGATTGTCCTGAATGAGCTGAACATTTTGATACATGATTTGTTGAACTAGTTTGAAAAGTGTGGGACGAGAATCGTGCCCAAAAACGTACAGAAGAGAAATGGATCATAAGAGAGTGACGTTATAATGCCAATACTGGTAAATAAAAACAAATTTCAAGAATGAAACGTATGCTCATTATAAACTCAACATCAGTATAAGCTGTTACAAAGAAATGATTGCACCATCACTGAAATCAAACATTTCAAACCTTCTATTGCTACAAAGGTCCTTGCATCAGAGGAGTGGAATCTTAAGTTGTGCAAATAATTAATGTAATACAGTGTGAGGGAGGGGGCTGCTGCTCTTAGAACTGTTATTAACTAGACCCACATCGCCCACATTAAAGGCTTATGTGTGCAAAACATCGTCCCTATAATCATAAAACTTAACCAGTGATATTTTTGGATCAATACTTTTTTGAAATGAGGCAAACCACAAAGAAAATGAATGTCTATAAAACAGAATGTTTGTTTCCATTCTTAAGTTTGTATCATCGCGAGCCGTGGGTGGTTGGGAGGATGAATGTAAACAATAAATCTGAAATTATTACCCACTGATCAATCATAACTGAAGGGGTAACAAACTCAAAAAAAGACTAAAACAATGTATCTAACATAGAGAATATTTCTGATAGGTTGATTATTATCACCTTTCTTCCTGGAGTTTGAAACCAAGTTGTTGCTGGTTTGTCAAACCTTCAAAACTATTTGCACAATCTTATGCAACAGTTATGCTCAAACTATATGGTGTAAATAACTCTCAGCTACTGCCGCTTCAAATTTGAGCTCGGTATCTGTAAAACTGATCCATTCAAAGCCATTTTGGTGTTTTCAATGTTCAGTTGACTGTTGCTGCTATCTTGAAATGGATTGGCTCCAAAACTTAACCACATAAAGATTTTTTTCCTTGAAGGTTTAATTAAAGTACGTCAAGTGGTTTGTAAGACGGACATGGTTGACTCTGCATATATAATGGCCTAATTCTTGGAAAAGATCTTGCAAATCCGTTCGTGCTCAAAACATGTGTTGGGGATCAATTTCAGTTACCACAACACCTAATTTAAGGTCAGTATCTGTAAAATTGACAAAGTTAAAAACAAGTTTGCGCTTTTGAAAGTCAGTTGGCTGTGGCGGCCATCTTAAATCAAGCCGATTACAAACGCTGCTCATTTCTGGATGTACAATCAGTGATTACCGTATTTTCCGGGATATAGGTTGCAGCTTTTTATCATTTTTGCATGCCCTGCGACCTATATTCGGGTGCGACCTATTTATGGCTTTTTTTTATAAAATAAGCTGATTTGTAATCATTTATTAACAAAAATTAAACTGAGACACACTCTTACAATAATGTCAGCTAACAAATATATATTTTAGGTGTTTATCCTGCTAAAATTATTCATTTATTAAAGAAAAGTTCAGCTCAGACACATATTTGCTATAATTTTTATCAAACAAATAATTGTTTTTAAGTGTTAATCTTCTTAAAAGCCTTGCTGTGCGCTCCTGTGGCAGACATTTGCAGCAGAGCTAAACACGGTCCACATTTTGATGTAGATGCGACCTATATTCAGGTGCGACCTATATATGGATTTTTCCAATTCTTTGGCAATACATTAATTGGACAATGCAACCTATATTCAGGTGCGACCTATATTCCAGAAAATACGGTACTTTCTGAAAGTTTCATAACACATTGTTAAGTGGTACACAAAAGTAAAAACGTGAATTATATGTTTTGCTTTCTACTTTCTCCGGATTGGCTCTGGAAAAACAAAGTACACATTTGACCAATATTTTGCAGCCAACATAAGACAGATGTAGTCACGCTGGACCGAAGCAGTAAAGTTTATGATGGAGTCTTTAATGGAACTCTTTGGGATGCTGCCTGGAATTCCACACTGGTGATTTCAAGTCAAGTTTCTTTTTATGAAACCTATATTTTTTTATTGGCTCGTACAACTTGAAGGAAAGTCTGAGCTGTTCACGTTCAAACGCACGCTGGTGGAAGGCAATACGACAAAAACAAGCATGTCAGGGTGGAAGAAACAAAACAGATTCACATCCAGGCAAGCCTTAGGAACCCGTGCGTAACAAACAAAAAGCCATGCCGAGACAGACAGGGAGCGCTGGAGGGAAAGACAGCTGAAGAAGACAGGAGCTACGACAAAACAGCCAGGACCGAGTAAAAATAGTGTCCTGTTGATGGTTGGTGCAGCAAAGAAACAGGCCGGCTGTTGATGTTGGTGGCAAATCACTTTAGGACAAGCCAGCTCTTTCATTGTGATATAAGAAAGTAAAACATGATGAAAAGTGCTCTTTTTCGAAAGTTTTCCTATTAACACGATGTATAAACTCGGGAATACTCACACACGAGTGCTTACTTGTATTGAACCATGTGCTTTATCGCTGCAGGTTAAATAGGGATGAACAATAATGTCTTTTTGATAGAGCTTCTTTTTTTTTACAGCCTTGTTAAGTTG
>JBBPBX010048622.1:0-25682 GCA_038048925.1 Garcialebias charrua | reverse complement strand
GACCCTCACCAAATTTTACACACTTGTTCGGCTCAGCGTACCATCTCACCCAAATTTGGGATCTCTAGGTCAAAAGGGCGCCAAACGGGCACAAAGACCCCCTCGTGACCTCTACCGTGACCTTGCCGCCATTTCGCGTAGGAAGGTCGTACAGACCCAACGGAGGTATCGTTGCGCTCAGGGTGAACCCCCAGACGACATATGTCAAGCTCAAAGGCCTCGGTCAATGTAAAATTTTTGGCCTGCTGAAGGTCACGGAGGTACTCTCCAAGCACTCACCGGGCAGGGGAACGGTTCACGAGGGCGACTCGGACGTCATCGCGTTCGGCCCATTTTGAAGGATTGCCTTTAAACTTGGTTAACATTCCCTTAACACATTGGACAGTAAAAGTTATCAAAAGTTTGCGTTTTCATTTATGCTAAAGGGGCGTGGCCAGGCCTCAAACTTGCGCTTCATGCGTCCCCTACATTATTTCTATAGTCCCATCTCAGTGATACATCATCCGATCTGAACCAGATTTATTGTGCATAATCAGTGAGACCTTGTGGACACATTGATATTGTTGTTTAACATATGACTCCAGAGCGCCCCCTAGATTATTCAAACTGTTATATCTCAGTGATACATCATCCGATCTGAACCAGATTTATTGTGCATCATCAGTGAGCCCTTGTGGACACATTGATATGGTGGGCTAACATTTGACTCAAGTGCGCCCCCTACATTATTTCTATAGTTATATCTCAGTGATATATCATCCGATCTGAACCAAATTTATTGTGAATAATCAGTGAGCCCTTGTGGACACATTGATATTGTGGTTTAACATATAACTACATAGCGCCCCCTAGATTATTCAAACTGTTCTATCTCAGTGAGACATCATCCGATCTGAACCAGATTTATCGTGTATCATCAGTGAGACCTTGTGGACACATTGATATTGTGGTTTAACATGTGACTCCAGAGCGCCCCCTAGATTATTCAAACTGTTATATCTCAGTGAGACATCATCTGATCTGAACCAGATTTATTGTGCGTGTGCACCCCTGGTGCGGAGTAGACACGAGAGACTTCGAAATGGCGACCGAGCGGACGAGCTGGAGCTCGCGCGGTCGCCTCAATAAGGTCCGAGCGGCGCTAAGCTGCTTCGGGCCTCAATGCTGCTTGCAGCTTTAATTAGGCCCGAAGCAGCGAAGCTCTGCTGAAGGCCTATTGTAATCGCTCGATTTCTTCATTAGGCCCGAAGCAGCGAAGCTCTGCTGAAGGCCTATTGTAATCGCTCGATTTCTTCATTATTATTATTATTATTCTTCCGTCACTTCGCGCGGCCGTTTGGGGCCTTTAACATATTCAAAAACTCACCAAACTTCACCCAAAATTGTCCCCCAACGAAAATTTTATGAATCTGGTGTAATCGCAAGTGGGCGTGGCCTAACTGCTCAACAGCGCCCCCTAACGTGAGTTGGGGAAAACCGTAAGTCGTAGAGATCTGAAACTCGGTACATATGTAGATCTCCCCAATTCAAGAAAAAAAGTACATTGGAGGTACCCTCTAAAATGCACAGGTAGGCGGCCATTTTGGGTCAAAGGTCAAATTTTGGTCATTTTTCAGTTTTACTCATGTCGAACTTTGACGAACTCCTTCTCAGGCGTTCGACCTATCGGCTTCAAACTTGGTCAGAATGCAGTTAAGGCATGGGCCTTTAAAAGTTATCAAAAAAATTGACTTTTCGTATATGTTCAGGGGGCGTGGTGGAGCGGTGAACTTGGCGTACTCGCCGAAACAAACGAAACGCTATAACTTTGACATTTAAAGGTCTATTGACACCATGCTTTATCCTAGAATAATGAAACTTGGTACACATATGTATCTCATCAGGAGCTACAAAAAAGTCTCTTGGAGCAATGGTCCAAAGCCAACAGGAAGTCGGCCATTTTAGGTCAAAGTCACAATTTGGTCTATTTCATTTACGTCATATCTGAGCGAACTCGTCCTAGAGCTTTCGAGATCCAGGCGTCAAACTCGGTCAGCACTATCTTGAGGCATTGAAGGTCAAAAGTTATCAAAAGAATTTTTCTAAGTCAAAGCATGTGGGCGTGGCCTTAGGTCAAAGTCAAATTTGGTCTATTTCATTTACGTCATATCTGAGCGAACTCGTCCTAGAGCTTTCGAGATCCAGGGGTCAAACTCAGTCAGCACTATCTTGAGGCATTGAAGGTCAAAAGTTATCAAAAGAATTTTTCTATGTCAAAGCATGTGGGCGTGGCCAAGCCTCAAATCTGGCCATTTTCCATGAAACATCAATTACGTCATATCTGAGCGAACTCGTCCTAGAGCTTTCGAGATCCAGGCGTCAAACTCGGTCAGCACTATCTTGAGGCATTGAAGGTCAAAAGTTATCAAAAGAATTTTTCTATGACAAAGCATGTGGGCGTGGCCTTAGGTCAAAGTCACAATTTGGTCTATTTCATTTACGTCATATCTGAGCGAACTCGTCCTAGAGCTTTCGAGATCCAGGCGTCAAACTCGGTCAGCACTACCTTGAGGCATTGAAGGTCAAAAGTTATCAAAATAATTTTTCTATGTCAAAGCATGTGGGCGTGGCCAAGCCTCAAATATGGCCATTCTCCATGAAACATCAAGCTAAAATAACTTCCTAATATAAGCTCCCAGCTTCACCAAACTCACTGACATCGATCCTTGTTCACCCCCCTGCAGGATTCCATTGCAATACTTGGTGGGCGTGGCCTAATTCCGCAACAGCGCCCTCTAGAATATTTTAAAAAAACAGCCCCCAGCCATGCTTTATCCCAGAATTATGAAACTTGCTACACATGTGTATCTCATCAGGAGCTACAAAAAAGTCTCTTGGAGCAATGGTCCAAAGCCAACAGTATGTCGGCCATTTTAGGTCAAAGTCACAATTTGGTCTATTTCATTTACGTCATATCTGAGCGAACTCGTCCTAGAGCTTTCGAGATCCAGGCGTCAAACTCGGTCAGCACTATCTTGAGGCATTGAAGGTCAAAAGTTATCAAAAGAATTTTTCTATGTCAAAGCATGTGGGCGTGGCCAAGCCTCAAATCTGGCCATTCTCCATGAAACATCAAGCTAAAATAACTTCCTAATATAAGCTCCCAGCTGCACCAAATTCACTAAGATCTATATTTATCCATCCCTCGACAGGACTGCAGTCCAATATGTAGTGGGCGTGGCCTGATTCTTCCAGAGCGCCCCCTAGAATTTAGTTTAAAAATCAGCCCCCAGCCATGCTTTATCCCAGAATTATGAAACGTGGTATACATGTGTAAATTGTCAGGACCTACAAAAAAGTATCTTGGAACCCTGGTCCAAAACCAACAGGAAGTCGGCCATTTTGGATCAAAAGGTAGTTTTGGTCATAAATTCCACACCTTTCTGGTGGTTTAAAGCCACTCTATCTCTCACGCCCTTGACATAGTCAAGATGATCCTGTGCTAGAAGATAGATAATACATTGATCTGATGTATTTTAAAACGCTTGAAGGTTTTGTTGGAGGATGTGGGCGTGGTTGTGGCAGCATGGCGAATACAAGACCAACAGGCGATGCTAGAGCTCTGGAGTTTGCATGTGATTTTGAATATTTGGCAAATGCGCACCATGATCGCGACTGGGCGGACTAGCTAGAGTTCCCATGCTCACCACAATAAGGCCGGAGCGGCGCTAAGCTGCTTCGGGCCTCAACGCCGCTTGCGGCTTTAATTAGGCCCGAAGCAGCGAAGCTCTGCTGAAGGCCTATTGTAATCGCAGGATTTCTTCATTATTAGGCCCGAAGCAGCGAAGCTCTGCTGAAGGCCTATTGTAATCGCAGGATTTCTTCATTATTATTAGGCCCGAAGCAGCGAAGCTCTGCTGAAGGCCTATTGTAATCGCTCGATTTCTTCATTATTAGGCCCGAAGCAGCGAAGCTCTGCTGAAGGCCTATTGTAATCGCTCGATTTCTTCATTATTATTATTCTTCTTCCGTCACTTCGCGCGGCCGTTTGGGGCCTTTAACATATTCAAAAACTCACCAAACTTCACCCAAAATTGTCCCCCAACGAAAATTTTATGAATCTGGTGTAATCGCAAGTGGGCGTGGCCTAACTGCTCAACAGCGCCCCCTAACGTGAGTTGGGGAAAACCGTAAGTCGTAGAGATCTGAAACTCGGAACATATGTAGATCTCCCCAATTCAAGAAAAAAAGTACATTGGGGGTACCCTCTAAAATGCACAGGTAGGCGGCCATTTTGGGTCAAAGGTCAAATTTTGGTCATTTTTCAGTTTTACTCATGTCGAACTTTGACGAACTCCTTCTCAGGCGTTCGACCTATCGGCTTCAAACTTGGTCAGAATGCAGTTAAGGCATGGGCCTTTAAAAGTTATCAAAAAAATTGACTTTTCGTATATGTTCAGGGGGCGTAGTGGAGCGGTGAACTTGGCGTACTCGCCGAAACAAACGAAACGCTATAACTTTGACATTTAAAGGTCTATTGACACCATGCTTTATCCTAGAATAATGAAACTTGGTACACATATGTATCTCATCAGGAGCTACAAAAAAGTCTCTTGGAGCAATGGTCCAAAGCCAACAGGAAGTCGGCCATTTTAGGTCAAAGTCACAATTTGGTCTATTTCATTTACGTCATATCTGAGCGAACTCGTCCTAGAGCTTTCGAGATCCAGGCGTCAAACTCGGTCAGCACTATCTTGAGGCATTGAAGGTCAAAAGTTATCAAAAGAATTTTTCTAAGTCAAAGCATGTGGGCGTGGCCTTAGGTCAAAGTCAAATTTGGTCTATTTCATTTACGTCATATCTGAGCGAACTCGTCCTAGAGCTTTCGAGATCCAGGGGTCAAACTCAGTCAGCACTATCTTGAGGCATTGAAGGTCAAAAGTTATCAAAAGAATTTTTCTATGTCAAAGCATGTGGGCGTGGCCAAGCCTCAAATCTGGCCATTTTCCATGAAACATCAATTACGTCATATCTGAGCGAACTCGTCCTAGAGCTTTCGAGATCCAGGCGTCAAACTCGGTCAGCACTATCTTGAGGCATTGAAGGTCAAAAGTTATCAAAAGAATTTTTCTAAGTCAAAGCATGTGGGCGTGGCCTTAGGTCAAAGTCACAATTTGGTCTATTTCATTTACGTCATATCTGAGCGAACTCGTCCTAGAGCTTTCGAGATCCAGGCGTCAAACTCGGTCAGCACTATCTTGAGGCATTGAAGGTCAAAAGTTATCAAAAGAATTTTTCTATGTCAAAGCATGTGGGCGTGGCCAAGCCTCAAATCTGGCCATTCTCCATGAAACATCAAGCTAAAATAACTTCCTAATATAAGCTCCCAGCTTCACCAAACTCACTGACATCGATCCTTGTTCACCCCCCTGCAGGATTCCATTGTAATAATTGGTGGGCGTGGCCTAATTCCTCAACAGCACCCTCTAGAATATTTAAAAAAAACAGCCCCCAGCCATGCTTTATCCCAGAATAATGAAACTTGGTACACATGTGTATCTCATCAGGAGCTACAAAAAAGTCTCTTGGAGCAATGGTCCAAAGCCAACAGGAAGTCGGCCATTTTGGGTCAAAGGTCATTTTCCAATGTTTTTGAATTGCGTATTTAAACAAACTCCTCTTAGGGATTTTGAAGGATTGCATTTAAACTTGGTTAACATGCCCTTAACACATTGGACAGTAAAAGTTATCAAAAGTTTGCGTTTTCGTTTATGCTAAAGCGGCGTGGCCAGGCCTCAAACTTGCGCTTCATGCGTCCCCTACATTATTTCTATAGTCCCATCTCAGTGATACATCATCCGATCTGAACCAGATTTATTGTGCATAATCAGTGAGACCTTGTGGACACATTGATATTGTTGTTTAACATATGACTCCAGAGCGCCCCCTAGATTATTCAAACTGTTATATCTCAGTGATACATCATCCGATCTGAACCAGATTTATTGTGCATCATCAGTGAGCCCTTGTGGACACATTGATATGGTGGGCTAACATTTGACTCAAGTGCGCCCCCTACATTATTTCTATAGTTATATCTCAGTGATACATCATCCGATCTGAACCAGATTTACTGTGCATCATCAATGAGCCCTTGTGGACACATTGATATGGTGGGCTAACATTTAACTCAAGTGCGCCCCCTACATTATTTCTACAGTTATATCTCAGTAATACATCATCCGATCTGAACCAGATTTATTGTGCATAATCAGTGAGCCCTTGTGGACACATTGATATTGTTGTTTAACATATGACTCCAGAGCGCCCCCTAGATTATTCAAACTGTTATATCTTAGTGATACATCATCCGATCTGAACCAGATTTATTGTGCATCATCAGTGAGCCCTTGTGGACACATTGATATGGTGGGCTAACATTTGACTCAAGTGCGCCCCCTACATTATTTCTATAGTTATATCTCAGTGATACATCATCCGATCTGAACCAGATTTATTGTGCATCATCAGTGAGCCCTTGTGGACACATTGATATTGTGGTTTAACATGTGACTCCAGAGCGCCCCCTAGATTATTCAAACTGTTATATCTCAGTGAGACATCATCCGATCTGAACCAGATTTATTGTGCGTGTGCACCCCTGGTGCGGAGTAGACACGAGAGACTTCGAAATGGCGACCGAGCGGACGAGCTGGAGCTCGCGCGGTCGCCTCAATAAGGTCCGAGCGGCGCTAAGCTGCTTCGGGCCTCAACGCCGCTTGCGGCTTTAATTATTATTATTATTATTCTTCCGTCACTTCGCGCGGCCGTTTGGGGCCTTTAACATATTCAAAAACTCACCAAACTTCACCCAAAATTGTCCCCCAACGAAAATTTTATGAATCTGGTGTAATCGCAAGTGGGCGTGGCCTAACTGCTCAACAGCGCCCCCTAACGTGAGTTGGGGAAAACCGTAAGTCGTAGAGATCTGAAACTCGGTACATATGTAGATCTCCCCAATTCAAGAAAAAAAGTACATTGGAGGTACCCTCTAAAATGCACAGGTAGGCGGCCATTTTGGGTCAAAGGTCAAATTTTGGTCATTTTTCAGTTTTACTCATGTCGAACTTTGACGAACTCCTTCTCAGGCGTTCGACCTATCGGCTTCAAACTTGGTCAGAATGCAGTTAAGGCATGGGCCTTTAAAAGTTATCAAAAAAATTGACTTTTCGTATATGTTCAGGGGGCGTGGTGGAGCGGTGAACTTGGCGTACTCGCCGAAACAAACGAAACGCTATAACTTTGACATTTAAAGGTCTATTGACACCATGCTTTATCCTAGAATAATGAAACTTGGTACACATATGTATCTCATCAGGAGCTACAAAAAAGTCTCTTGGAGCAATGGTCCAAAGCCAACAGGAAGTCGGCCATTTTAGGTCAAAGTCACAATTTGGTCTATTTCATTTACGTCATATCTGAGCGAACTCGTCCTAGAGCTTTCGAGATCCAGGCGTCAAACTCGGTCAGCACTATCTTGAGGCATTGAAGGTCAAAAGTTATCAAAAGAATTTTTCTAAGTCAAAGCATGTGGGCGTGGCCTTAGGTCAAAGTCAAATTTGGTCTATTTCATTTACGTCATATCTGAGCGAACTCGTCCTAGAGCTTTCGAGATCCAGGGGTCAAACTCAGTCAGCACTATCTTGAGGCATTGAAGGTCAAAAGTTATCAAAAGAATTTTTCTATGTCAAAGCATGTGGGCGTGGCCAAGCCTCAAATCTGGCCATTTTCCATGAAACATCAATTACGTCATATCTGAGCGAACTCGTCCTAGAGCTTTCGAGATCCAGGCGTCAAACTCGGTCAGCACTATCTTGAGGCATTGAAGGTCAAAAGTTATCAAAAGAATTTTTCTATGACAAAGCATGTGGGCGTGGCCTTAGGTCAAAGTCACAATTTGGTCTATTTCATTTACGTCATATCTGAGCGAACTCGTCCTAGAGCTTTCGAGATCCAGGCGTCAAACTCGGTCAGCACTACCTTGAGGCATTGAAGGTCAAAAGTTATCAAAATAATTTTTCTATGTCAAAGCATGTGGGCGTGGCCAAGCCTCAAATATGGCCATTCTCCATGAAACATCAAGCTAAAATAACTTCCTAATATAAGCTCCCAGCTTCACCAAACTCACTGACATCGATCCTTGTTCACCCCCCTGCAGGATTCCATTGCAATACTTGGTGGGCGTGGCCTAATTCCGCAACAGCGCCCTCTAGAATATTTTAAAAAAACAGCCCCCAGCCATGCTTTATCCCAGAATTATGAAACTTGCTACACATGTGTATCTCATCAGGAGCTACAAAAAAGTCTCTTGGAGCAATGGTCCAAAGCCAACAGTATGTCGGCCATTTTAGGTCAAAGTCACAATTTGGTCTATTTCATTTACGTCATATCTGAGCGAACTCGTCCTAGAGCTTTCGAGATCCAGGCGTCAAACTCGGTCAGCACTATCTTGAGGCATTGAAGGTCAAAAGTTATCAAAAGAATTTTTCTATGTCAAAGCATGTGGGCGTGGCCAAGCCTCAAATCTGGCCATTCTCCATGAAACATCAAGCTAAAATAACTTCCTAATATAAGCTCCCAGCTGCACCAAATTCACTAAGAGCTATATTTATCCATCCCTCGACACGACTGCAGTCCAATATGTAGTGGGCGTGGCCTGATTCTTCCAGAGCGCCCCCTAGAATTTAGTTTAAAAATCAGTCCCCAGCCATGCTTTATCCCAGAATTATGAAACGTGGTATACATGTGTAAATTGTCAGGACCTACAAAAAAGTATCTTGGAACCCTGGTCCAAAACCAACAGGAAGTCGGCCATTTTGGATCAAAAGGTAGTTTTGGTCATAAATTCCACACCTTTCTGGTGGTTTAAAGCCACTCTATCTCTCACGCCCTTGACATAGTCAAGATGATCCTGTGCTAGAAGATAGATAATACATTGATCTGATGTATTTTAAAACGCTTGAAGGTTTTGTTGGAGGATGTGGGCGTGGTTGTGGCAGCATGGCGAATACAAGACCAACAGGCGATGCTAGAGCTCTGGAGTTTGCATGTGATTTTGAATATTTGGCAAATGCGCACCATGATCGCGACTGGGCGGACTAGCTAGAGTTCCCATGCTCACCACAATAAGGCCGGAGCGGCGCTAAGCTGCTTCGGGCCTCAACGCCGCTTGCGGCTTTAATTATTATTATTATTATTCTTCCGTCACTTCGCGCGGCCGTTTGGGGCCTTTAACATATTCAAAAACTCACCAAACTTCACCCAAAATTGTCCCCCAACGAAAATTTTATGAATCTGGTGTAATCGCAAGTGGGCGTGGCCTAACTGCTCAACAGCGCCCCCTAACGTGAGTTGGGGAAAACCGTAAGTCGTAGAGATCTGAAACTCGGTACATATGTAGATCTCCCCAATTCAAGAAAAAAAGTACATTGGAGGTACCCTCTAAAATGCACAGGTAGGCGGCCATTTTGGGTCAAAGGTCAAATTTTGGTCATTTTTCAGTTTTACTCATGTCGAACTTTGACGAACTCCTTCTCAGGCGTTCGACCTATCGGCTTCAAACTTGGTCAGAATGCAGTTAAGGCATGGGCCTTTAAAAGTTATCAAAAAAATTGACTTTTCGTATATGTTCAGGGGGCGTGGTGGAGCGGTGAACTTGGCGTACTCGCCGAAACAAACGAAACGCTATAACTTTGACATTTAAAGGTCTATTGACACCATGCTTTATCCTAGAATAATGAAACTTGGTACACATATGTATCTCATCAGGAGCTACAAAAAAGTCTCTTGGAGCAATGGTCCAAAGCCAACAGGAAGTCGGCCATTTTAGGTCAAAGTCACAATTTGGTCTATTTCATTTACGTCATATCTGAGCGAACTCGTCCTAGAGCTTTCGAGATCCAGGCGTCAAACTCGGTCAGCACTATCTTGAGGCATTGAAGGTCAAAAGTTATCAAAAGAATTTTTCTAAGTCAAAGCATGTGGGCGTGGCCTTAGGTCAAAGTCAAATTTGGTCTATTTCATTTACGTCATATCTGAGCGAACTCGTCCTAGAGCTTTCGAGATCCAGGGGTCAAACTCAGTCAGCACTATCTTGAGGCATTGAAGGTCAAAAGTTATCAAAAGAATTTTTCTATGTCAAAGCATGTGGGCGTGGCCAAGCCTCAAATCTGGCCATTTTCCATGAAACATCAATTACGTCATATCTGAGCGAACTCGTCCTAGAGCTTTCGAGATCCAGGCGTCAAACTCGGTCAGCACTATCTTGAGGCATTGAAGGTCAAAAGTTATCAAAATAATTTTTCTATGTCAAAGCATGTGGGCGTGGCCTTAGGTCAAAGTCACAATTTGGTCTATTTCATTTACGTCATATCTGAGCGAACTCGTCCTAGAGCTTTCGAGATCCAGGCGTCAAACACGGTCAGCACTACCTTGAGGCATTGAAGGTCAAAAGTTATCAAAAGAATTTTTCTATGTCAAAGCATGTGGGCGTGGCCAAGCCTCAAATCTGGCCATTCTACATGAAACATCAAGCTAAAATAACTTCCTAATATAAGCTCCCAGCTTCACCAAACTCACTGACATCGATCCTTGTTCACCCCCCTGCAGGATTCCATTGCAATACTTGGTGGGCGTGGCCTAATTCCTCAACAGCACCCTCTAGAATATTTAAAAAAAACAGCCCCCAGCCATGCTTTATCCCAGAATAATGAAACTTGGTACACATGTGTATCTCATCAGGAGCTACAAAAAAGTCTCTTGGAGCAATGGTCCAAAGCCAACAGGAAGTCGGCCATTTTAGGTCAAAGTCACAATTTGGTCTATTTCATTGACGTCATATCTGAGCGAACTCGTCCTAGAGCTTTCGAGATCCAGGCGTCAAACTCGGTCAGCACTACCTTGAGGCATTGAAGGTCAAAAGTTATCAAAAGAATTTTTCTATGTCAAAGCATGTGGGCGTGGCCAAGCCTCAAATCTGGCCATTCTCCATGAAACATCAAGCTAAAATAACTTCCTAATATAAGCTCCCAACTGCACCAAATTCACTAAGATCTATATTTATCCATCCCTCGACAGGACTGCAGTCCAATATGTAGTGGGCGTGGCCTGATTCTTCCAGAGCGCCCCCTAGAATTTAGTTTAAAAATCAGCCCCCAGCCATGCTTTATCCCAGAATTATGAAACGTGGTATACATGTGTAAATTGTCAGGACCTACAAAAAAGTCTCTTGGAACCCTGGTCCAAAACCAACAGGAAGTCGGCCATTTTGGATCAAAAGGTAGTTTTGGTCATAAATTTCACACCTTTTGACTCAAGTGCGCCCCCTACATTATGTCTATAGTTATATCTCAGTGATACATCATCCGATCTGAACCAGATTTATTGTGCTTTATCAGTGAACACTTCGACACACATTGATAATGGTATGTAAAGTTTTACTCCATAGCGCCCCCTATATTATTACTACAGTTATATCTTAGTGATACATTATCCGATCTGCACGAGATTTATTGTGCTTTATCAGTGAACACTTCGACACACATTGATAATAGTATGTAAATTTTTACTCCATAGCGCCCCCTATATTATTACTACAGTTATATCTTAGTGATACATTATCCGATCTGCACGAGATTTAGTGTGGTTCATCAGTGAGTACTTCTACACACATTGATAATGTTGTGTAAATTTTTACTCCACAACGCCCCCTATATTATTACTACAGTTATATCTCAGTGATACATTATCCGATCTGTACAAGATTTATTGTGCATCAACAGTGAGCCCTTGTGTACACATTGATATGGTGGGCTAACATTTGACTCAAGTGCGCATGCTAGTTAGCTTAGCATTAGCATCACCCGTTAGCATGTGAGATAACACCAGAAACTTGTTCAACGTGGTCTGTTGAGTCACCTGTGTAAGTTTGGTTGGAAAATAAGGTGTTAGCCTAGCATGCTAGTTAGCTTAGCATTAGCATTACCCGTTAGCATGTGAGATAACACCAGAAACTTGTTCAGCGTGGTCTGTTGAGTCACCTGTGTAAGTTTGGTTGGAAAATAAGGTGTTAGCTTAGCATGCTAGTTAGCTTAGCATTAGCATCACCCGTTAGCATGTGAGATAACACCAGAAACTTGTTCAAGCGTGGTCTGTTGAGTCATCTGTGTAAGTTTGAATGGAAAATAAGGTGTTAGCCTAGCATGCTAGTTAGCTTAGCATTAGCATCACCCGTTAGCATGTGAGATAACACCAGAAACTTGTTCAACGTGGTCTGTTGAGTCACCTGTGTAAGTTTGGTTAGAAAATAAGGTGTTAGCCTAGCATGCTAGTTAGCTTAGCATTAGCATTACCCGTTAGCATGTGAGATAACACCAGAAACTTGTTCAGCGCTGTCTGTTGAGTCACCTGTTTAAGTTTGGTTGGAAAATAAGGTGTTAGCCTAGCATGCTAGTTAGCTTAGCATTAGCATTACACGTTAGCATGTGAGATAACACCAGAAACTTGTTCAGCGTGGTCTGTTGAGTCACCTGTGTAAGTTTGGTTGGAAAATTAGGTGTTAGCCTAGCATGCTAGTTAGCTTAGCATTAGCATCACCCATTAGCATGTGAGATAACACCAGAAACTTGTTCAGCATGGTATATCTCAGAGATACATTATCCGATCTGCACGAGATTTATTGTACTTCATCAGTGAGCACGTCTATACACATTGATATTGTGGATTAACATATGACTCTAGAGCGCCCCTAGATTATTCAAACTGTTAGATCTCAGTGATACATCATTCGATCTGTACCAGATTTATTCTGCGTCATCAGGGAGCAGTTCTAAACGCATTGATATTGTTGTGTAAATTTTGACTTCAGTGCACCACCTACATAATTCAAACTGTTATATGTCAATAAGGATTAAGGGAAAAAATCGTTTTTTTAAATCTAGATTCTTTGTCTTGGCGATTCAGAATCAATTCTAAATGCTCCAAAATTGATTTTAAAACATGTTTAATTTTCCCCTGATACATGCTCAATAATCCAGGTAGAAAACTCTAAAAAAGCTAAGTCTGATATTCAGCTCAGTCTTAGCACCCTCTCAAAGTGGATCAACCAGTTTGCTGGTGACTGCTGAAACCAGTTGCTCACATGATGGATGACCATCATCTTAACAATGGATCGTTAGCACCCATTGTAAAAACAACCCAAAGGGTTGTTTGCTATTCACAAAGGGCTGATCACTTCTACACACTTTGATACTATGGTTTAACAGATGACTCCAGTGTGCCCCATACATTATTTTTCAAACTGTTACATCTCATTGCTAGATCATGTGATCTGTTCCACGTTTACTGTGTATCATCTGTCAGCACTTCTAAACACGTATATATTGTTGTTGTTCGCTAATTGTTCTTGGCAAACTGGTGCTGGATGGGCACGAGAGAGTTTGAGGTGGCGACCGAGCGGACTAGCTAGAGTTCCCATGCTCACCACAATAAGGCCGGAGCGGCGCTAAGCTGCTTCGGGCCTCAACGCCGCTTGCGGCTTTAATTAGGCCCGAAGCAGCGAAGCTCTGCTGAAGGCCTATTGTAATCGCTCGATTTCTTCATTATTAGGCCCGAAGCAGCGAAGCTCTGCTGAAGGCCTATTGTAATCGCTCGATTTCTTCATTATTAGGCCCGAAGCAGCGAAGCTCTGCTGAAGGCCTATTGTAATCGCAGGATTTCTTCATTATTATTATTATTATTCTTCTTCTTTTTCCGTCACTTCGCGCGGCCGTTTGGGGCCTTTAACATATTCAAAAACTCACCAAACTTCACCCAAAATTGTCCCCCAACTAAAATTTTATGATTCTGGTGTAATCGCAAGTGGGCGTGGCCTAACTGCTCAACAGCGCCCCCTAACGTGAGTTGGGGAAAACCGTAAGTCGTACAGATCTGAAACTCGGTACATATGTAGATCTCCCCAATTCAAGAAAAAAAGTACATTGGAGGTACCCTCTAAAATGCACAGGTAGGCGGCCATTTTGGGTCAAAGGTCAAATTTTGGTCATTTTTCAGTTTTACTCATGTCGAACTTTGACGAACTCCTTCTCAGGCGTTCGACCTATCGGCTTCAAACTTGGTCAGAATGCAGTTAAGGCATGGGCCTTTAAAAGTTATCAAAAAAATTGACTTTTCGTATATGTTCAGGGGGCGTGGTGGAGCGGTGAACTTGGCGTACTCGCCGAAACAAACAAAACGCTATAACTTTGACATTTAAAGGTCTATTGACACCATGCTTTATCCTAGAATAATGAAACTTGGTACACATGTGTATCTCATCAGGAGCTACAAAAAAGTCTCTTGGAGCAATGGTCCAAAGCCAACAGGAAGTCGGCCATTTTAGGTCAAAGTCACAATTTGGTCTATTTCATTTACGTCATATCTGAGCGAACTCGTCCTAGAGCTTTCGAGATCCAGGCATCAAACTCGGTCAGCACTATCTTGAGGCATTGAAGGTCAAAAGTTATCAAAAGAATTTTTCTATGTCAAAGCATGTGGGCGTGGCCTTAGGTCAAAGTCACAATTTGGTCTATTTCATTTACGTCATATCTGAGCGAACTCGTCCTAGAGCTTTCGAGATCCAGGCGTCAAACTCGGTCAGCACTATCTTGAGGCATTGAAGGTCAAAAGTTATCAAAATAATTTTTCTATGTCAAAGCATGTGGGCGTGGCCAAGCCTCAAATCTGGCCATTCTCCATGAAACATCAAGCTAAAATAACTTCCTAATAGAAGCTCCCAGCTACACCAAATTCACTAAGATCTATATTTATCCATCCCTCGACAGGACTGCAGTCCAATATGTAGTGGGCGTGGCCTGATTCTTCCAGAGCGCCCCCTAGAATTTAGTTTAAAAATCAGCCCCCAGCCATGCTTTATCCCAGAATTATGAAACGTGGTATACATGTGTAAATTATCAGGACCTACAAAAAAGTCTCTTGGAACCCTGGTCCAAAACAAAAACAAAGTCGGCCATTTTGGGTCAAAGGTCATTTTCCGATGTTTTTGAATTTCGTATTTAAACAAACACCTCTAAGGGTAATAGGGGCCACGACCAATACATCCCTATGGGGTTTTTAAGTGACCCCTCCATTTTGACTATTGGGACCCCCGTAACTTCCCGAAACCCACCCCCGGGGCTCTAGGGCGTCCCCCTTGTGGTCAAAAATGGTATTACATGAAATTTTTGCAAAAGTGTTTTTTTTGGGTCCCGTGCGCGTGGGTGGTTTGTCTCAAGGGTCCATAGGCCCCTGTGACATTCTTGTGGCCCTTACAGTTTTTTGGTCACCACTTCCCAGAGGAAGGTTGCACAGACCCAGGTGAAGTATCGTTACGCTCGGGGTGACCTTCCGGACGACATATATCAAGCTCAAAGATCTGGGTTGATGGGAAATTTTTTGACCTCTCGGATCCTCACCAAATTTTACAGACTTGTTCGGCTCTGCGTGGTGACCATCTCACCCAAATTTGGGATCTCTAGGTCAAAAGGGCGCCGAACGGGCACAAAGACCCCCCTCGTGACCTTTACCGTGACCTTGCCACCATTTCGCGTAGGAAGGTCCTTCGGACGCAGCGGAGGTATCGTTGCGCTCGGGGTGACCCCCCGGACGACATATGTCAAGCTCAAAGGCCTTGGTCGATTTAAAAAAATTTGACCTCTCGGACCCTCACCAAATTTTACACACTTGTTCGGCTCAGCGTGGTGACCATCTCACCCAAATTTGGGATCTCTAGGTCAAAAGGGCGCCAAACGGGCACAAAGACCCCCTCGTGACCTCTACCGTGACCTTGCCGCCATTTCGCGTAGGAAGGTCGTACAGACCCAACGGAGGTATCGTTGCGCTCAGGGTGAACCCCCAGACGACATATGTCAAGCTCAAAGGCCTCGGTCAATGTAAAATTTTTGGCCTGCTGAAGGTCACGGAGGTACTCTCCAAGCACTCACCGGGCAGGGGAACGGTTCACGAGGGCGACTCGGACGTCATCGCGTTCGGCCCATTTTGAAGGATTGCCTTTAAACTTGGTTAACATTCCCTTAAAACATTGGACAGTAAAAGTTATCAAAAGTTTGCGTTTTCATTTATGCTAAAGGGGCGTGGCCAGGCCTCAAACTTGCGCTTCATGCGTCCCCTACATTATTTCTATAGTCCCATCTCAGTGATACATCATCCGATCTGAACCAGATTTATTGTGCATAATCAGTGAGACCTTGTGGACACATTGATATTGTTGTTTAACATATGACTCCAGAGCGCCCCCTAGATTATTCAAACTGTTATATCTCAGTGATACATCATCCGATCTGAACCAGATTTATTGTGCATCATCAGTGAGCCCTTGTGGACACATTGATATGGTGGGCTAACATTTGACTCAAGTGCGCCCCCTACATTATTTCTATAGTTATATCTCAGTGATATATCATCCGATCTGAACCAAATTTATTGTGAATAATCAGTGAGCCCTTGTGGACACATTGATATTGTGGTTTAACATATAACTACATAGCGCCCCCTAGATTATTCAAACTGTTCTATCTCAGTGAGACATCATCCGATCTGAACCAGATTTATCGTGTATCATCAGTGAGACCTTGTGGACACATTGATATTGTGGTTTAACATGTGACTCCAGAGCGCCCCCTAGATTATTCAAACTGTTATATCTCAGTGAGACATCATCTGATCTGAACCAGATTTATTGTGCGTGTGCACCCCTGGTGCGGAGTAGACACGAGAGACTTCGAAATGGCGACCGAGCGGACGAGCTGGAGCTCGCGCGGTCGCCTCAATAAGGTCCGAGCGGCGCTAAGCTGCTTCGGGCCTCAATGCTGCTTGCAGCTTTAATTAGGCCCGAAGCAGCGAAGCTCTGCTGAAGGCCTATTGTAATCGCAGGATTTCTTCATTATTAGGCCCGAAGCAGCGAAGCTCTGCTGAAGGCCTATTGTAATCGCTCGATTTCTTCATTATTATTATTATTATTCTTCCGTCACTTCGCGCGGCCGTTTGGGGCCTTTAACATATTCAAAAACTCACCAAACTTCACCCAAAATTGTCCCCCAACGAAAATTTTATGAATCTGGTGTAATCGCAAGTGGGCGTGGCCTAACTGCTCAACAGCGCCCCCTAACGTGAGTTGGGGAAAACCGTAAGTCGTAGAGATCTGAAACTCGGTACATATGTAGATCTCCCCAATTCAAGAAAAAAAGTACATTGGAGGTACCCTCTAAAATGCACAGGTAGGCGGCCATTTTGGGTCAAAGGTCAAATTTTGGTCATTTTTCAGTTTTACTCATGTCGAACTTTGACGAACTCCTTCTCAGGCGTTCGACCTATCGGCTTCAAACTTGGTCAGAATGCAGTTAAGGCATGGGCCTTTAAAAGTTATCAAAAAAATTGACTTTTCGTATATGTTCAGGGGGCGTGGTGGAGCGGTGAACTTGGCGTACTCGCCGAAACAAACGAAACGCTATAACTTTGACATTTAAAGGTCTATTGACACCATGCTTTATCCTAGAATAATGAAACTTGGTACACATATGTATCTCATCAGGAGCTACAAAAAAGTCTCTTGGAGCAATGGTCCAAAGCCAACAGGAAGTCGGCCATTTTAGGTCAAAGTCACAATTTGGTCTATTTCATTTACGTCATATCTGAGCGAACTCGTCCTAGAGCTTTCGAGATCCAGGCGTCAAACTCGGTCAGCACTATCTTGAGGCATTGAAGGTCAAAAGTTATCAAAAGAATTTTTCTAAGTCAAAGCATGTGGGCGTGGCCTTAGGTCAAAGTCAAATTTGGTCTATTTCATTTACGTCATATCTGAGCGAACTCGTCCTAGAGCTTTCGAGATCCAGGGGTCAAACTCAGTCAGCACTATCTTGAGGCATTGAAGGTCAAAAGTTATCAAAAGAATTTTTCTATGTCAAAGCATGTGGGCGTGGCCAAGCCTCAAATCTGGCCATTCTCCATGAAACATCAAGCTAAAATAACTTCCTAATAGAAGCTCCCAGCTACACCAAATTCACTAAGATCTATATTTATCCATCCCTCGACAGGACTGCAGTCCAATATGTAGTGGGCGTGGCCTGATTCTTCCAGAGCGCCCCCTAGAATTTAGTTTAAAAATCAGCCCCCAGCCATGCTTTATCCCAGAATTATGAAACGTGGTATACATGTGTAAATTATCAGGACCTACAAAAAAGTCTCTTGGAACCCTGGTCCAAAACAAAAACAAAGTCGGCCATTTTGGGTCAAAGGTCATTTTCCGATGTTTTTGAATTGCGTATTTAAACAAACTCCTCTTAGGGATTTTGAAGGATTGCCTTTAAACTTGGTTAACATTCCCTTAACACATTGGACAGTAAAAGTTATCAAAAGTTTGCGTTTTCGTATATGCTAAAGGGACGTGGCCAGGCCTCAAACTTGCGCTTCATGCGTCCCCTACATTATTTCTATAGTCCCATCTCAGTGATACATCATCCGATCTGAACCAGATTTATTGTGCATAATCAGTGAGACCTTGTGGACACATTGATATTGTTGTTTAACATATGACTCCAGAGCGCCCCCTAGATTATTCAAACTGTTATATCTCAGTGATACATCATCCGATCTGAACCAGATTTATTGTGCATCATCAGTGAGCCCTTGTGGACACATTGATATGGTGGGCTAACATTTGACTCAAGTGCGCCCCCTACATTATTTCTATAGTTATATCTCAGTGATATATCATCCGATCTGAACCAAATTTATTGTGAATAATCAGTGAGCCCTTGTGGACACATTGATATTGTGGTTTAACATATAACTCCATAGCGCCCCCTAGATTATTCAAACTGTTCTATCTCAGTGAGACATCATCCGATCTGAACCAGATTTATCGTGTATCATCAGTGAGACCTTGTGGACACATTGATATTGTGGTTTAACATGTGACTCCAGAGCGCCCCCTAGATTATTCAAACTGTTATATCTCAGTGAGACATCATCCGATCTGAACCAGATTTATTGTGCGTGTGCACCCCTGGTGCGGAGTAGACACGAGAGACTTCGAAATGGCGACCGAGCGGACGAGCTGGAGCTCGCGCGGTCGCCTCAATAAGGTCCGAGCGGCGCTAAGCTGCTTCGGGCCTCAATGCTGCTTGCAGCTTTAATTAGGCCCGAAGCAGCGAAGCGCTGCAAGGACCTATTGTAATTGTAGTGTTTATTATTTTTATTTTTTTTTTTATTTTTATTTTTATTTTTATTCCCCCCAAAGAAGTGGCCTTTTGGAGGCTTTATCATATACGAAAACTCACCAAATTTGGCGGACTCGTCAGGACTGGTGAAAAATTACGTATTTTGGGGGCGTGGCAAAAATCGTCACAGAAACGGCTCAAGAGCGCCCCCTAGAAATTTTCAAAATACCCTCCGCATTGACCTTATTTTGACGTAGAATCATGAAATTCGGTACACTTGTCCAACTCACCAAGATGCACGGAAAACCCTCTGGCACCAACGTTGTACGATAAATGGTAAGGCGGCCATTTTGGATCGATGACCAAATTTTCACCCCTTTTTGGCCGTTTACAGCCTCCGCATTTGAACGAACTCCTCCTAGGGATTTCGCTCGATTTGGTTCAAACTTGGCCAGTTTCTTCATAAGGCACGGGGGAACAAACAATATCAAAATTGTGCGTTTTCATGAATGCTGAAGGGGCGGGGCCAGACCTCAAAGTTGGACATCTCGCCATGAAAAACGAAACGCTTACAGCTCTTACACGAAAACAGTCTAATACATCAAACCTTCAGTGATTGACGCACATCCGGTCCCCCGCAATACTGAATGGTCAAATCATGACATCACTTAAGCCACGCCCCCTGACAACAGGAAGTGTAAAGTTTTACATTGAAAGGTCCATATCGGACCCGTGTTACCTAATCCGCTTGACATTGTGTCCAGTGACTAAAGACATGTTGGTGTAACAAGCTTTCCAGCACTGTTCGTTTTGGGTGGAGCAAGTGGGCGTGGCGACATGGCGAAGTAAGACGTGACGCCATCACCATACGTTTGGATCTAAAATCCACAGATTTGATCCGAGGAGTACCAAAATCAGTATGATCGATCATTGCCCACCCCTTTAACAGGTGTTTATGCTAATTAGCAAATTGCTACAGAAACGGCTCAAGAGCGCCCCCTAGAAATATTCAAAATACCCTCCGCAATGACCTTAGTTTGACGTAGAATCATGAAATTTGGTACACTTGTCCAACTCACCAAGATGCACAGAAAACCCTCTTGCACCAACGCTGTACGATAAATGGTAAGGCGGCCATTTTGGAACGATGACCAAATTTTCACCCCTTTTTGGCCGTTTACAGCCTCCGCATTTGAACGAACTCCTCCTATGAATTTCGCTCGATTTGGTTCAAACTTGGCCAGTTTCTTCATAAGGCACGGGGGAACAAACAATATCAAAATTGTGCGTTTTCATGAATGCTGAAGGGGCGGGGCCAGACGTCAAAGTTGGACATCTCGCCATGAAAAACGAAACGCTTACAGCTCTTACACGAAAAAAGTCTAATACATCAAACCTTCAGTTATTGACCCACATCCGGTCCCCCGCAAAACTGTATGGTCAAATCATGACATCACTTAAGCCACGCCCCCTGACAACAGGAAGTGTAAAGTTTTACGTTGAACGGTCCATATCGGACCCCTGTTACCTAATCAGCGTGGCATTGTGTCCAGTGACCGAAGACATGTTGGTGTAACAAGCATTCCAATACTGTTCGTTTTTGGTGGAGCATGTGGGCGTGGCGACGTGGCGAAGTAAGACATAACGCCATCACCATACGTTTGGTTCTAAAATCCACAGATTTGATCCGAGGAGTACCAAAATCAGTATGATCGATCATTGCCCACCCCTTGAACAGGTGTTTATGCTAATTAGCAAATCGCTACAGAAACGGCTCAAGAGCGCCCCCTAGAAATATTCAAAATACCCTCTGCATTGACCTTAGTTTGACGTAGAATCATGAAATTTGGTACACTTGTCCAACTCACCAAGATGCACAGAAAACCCTCTGGCACCAATGTTGTACGATAAATGGTAAGGCGGCCATTTTGGAACGATGACCAAATTTTCACCCCTTTTTGGCCGTTTACAGCCTCTGCATTTCAACGAACTCCTCCTAGGGATTTCGCTCGATTTGATTCAAACTTGGCCAGTTTCTTTATAAGGCACGGGGGAACAAATATTTTCAAAACTGTGCGTTTTCATGCATGATGAAGGGGCGGGGCCAGACCTCAAAGTTGGACATCTCGCCATGAAAAACGAAACGCTTATAGCTCTTACACGAAAACTGTCTAATACATCAAACCTTCAGTGATTGACCCACATCCGGTCCCCTGCAAAACTGTATGGTCAAATCATGACATCACTTAAGCCACGCCCCCTGACAACAGGAAGTGTAAAGTTTTACGTTGAACGGTCCATATGGGATCCCTGTTACCTAATCAGCGTGACATTGTATCCAGTCACCGAAGACATGTTGGTGTAACAAGCTTTCCAGCACTGTTCGTTTTGGGTGGAGCAAGTGGGCGTGGTGACGTGGCGAAGTAAGACGTAACGCCGTCACAATACGTTTGGTTCTAAACTCCACAGATTTGATCTGAGGAGTACCAAAATCATTATGATCGATCATTACCCACCCCTTGAACAGGTGTTTATGCTAATTAGCAAATAGCCTCCATAGCGCCCCCTAGATTATTCAAACTGTTGTATCTCAGTGATACATCATCCGATCTGAACCAGATTTATTGTGCATCATCAGTGAGCCCTTGTGGACACATTGATATGGTGGGCTAACATTTGACTCAAGTGCGCCCCCTACATTACTTCTATAGTTATATCTCAGTGATACATCATCCGATCTGAACCAGATTTATTGTGCGTGTGCACCCCTGGTGCGGAGTAGACACGAGAGACTTCGAAATGGCGACCGAGCGGACGAGCTGGAGCTCGCGCGGTCGCCTCAATAAGGTCCGAGCGGCGCTAAGCTGCGAGGGCCTCAATGCTGCTTGCAGCTTTAATTATTATTATTCTTCTTCTTCCGTCACTTCGCGCGGCCGTTTGGAGCCTTTAACATATTCAAAAACTCACCAAACTTCACCCAAAATTGTCCCCCAACGAAAATTTTATGAATCTGGTGTAATCGCAAGTGGGCGTGGCCTAACTGCTCAACAGCGCCCCCTAACGTGAGTTGGGGAAAACCGTAAGTCGTAGAGATCTGAAACTCGGAACATATGTAGATCTCCCCAATTCAAGAAAAAAAGTACATTGGGGGTACCCTCTAAAATGCACAGGTAGGCGGCCATTTTGGGTCAAAGGTCAAATTTTGGTCATTTTTCAGTTTTACTCATGTCGAACTTTGACGAACTCCTTCTCAGGCGTTCGACCTATCGGCTTCAAACTTGGTCAGAATGCAGTTAAGGCATGGGCCTTTAAAAGTTATCAAAAAAATTGACTTTTCGTATATGTTCAGGGGGCGTAGTGGAGCGGTGAACTTGGCGTACTCGCCGAAACAAACGAAACGCTATAACTTTGACATTTAAAGGTCTATTGACACCATGCTTTATCCTAGAATAATGAAACTTGGTACACATATGTATCTCATCAGGAGCTACAAAAAAGTCTCTTGGAGCAATGGTCCAAAGCCAACAGGAAGTCGGCCATTTTAGGTCAAAGTCACAATTTGGTCTATTTCATTTACGTCATATCTGAGCGAACTCGTCCTAGAGCTTTCGAGATCCAGGCGTCAAACTCGGTCAGCACTATCTTGAGGCATTGAAGGTCAAAAGTTATCAAAAGAATTTTTCTAAGTCAAAGCATGTGGGCGTGGCCTTAGGTCAAAGTCAAATTTGGTCTATTTCATTTACGTCATATCTGAGCGAACTCGTCCTAGAGCTTTCGAGATCCAGGGGTCAAACTCAGTCAGCACTATCTTGAGGCATTGAAGGTCAAAAGTTATCAAAAGAATTTTTCTATGTCAAAGCATGTGGGCGTGGCCAAGCCTCAAATCTGGCCATTTTCCATGAAACATCAATTACGTCATATCTGAGCGAACTCGTCCTAGAGCTTTCGAGATCCAGGCGTCAAACTCGGTCAGCACTATCTTGAGGCATTGAAGGTCAAAAGTTATCAAAAGAATTTTTCTATGTCAAAGCATGTGGGCGTGGCCAAGCCTCAAATCTGGCCATTCTCCATGAAACATCAAGCTAAAATAACTTCCTAATATAAGCTCCCAGCTACACCAAATTCACTAAGATCTATATTTATCCATCCCTCGACAGGACTGCAGTCCAATATGTAGTGGGCGTGGCCTGATTCTTCCAGAGCGCCCCCTAGAATTTAGTTTAAAAATCAGCCCCCAGCCATGCTTTATCCCAGAATTATGAAACGTGGTATACATGTGTAAATTGTCAGGACCTACAAAAAAGTCTCTTGGAACCCTGGTCCAAAACAAAAACAAAGTCGGCCATTTTGGGTCAAAGGTCATTTTCCGATGTTTTTGAATTACGTATTTAAACAAACTCCTCTTAGTGATTTTGAAGGATTGCCTTTAAACTTGGTTAACATGCCCTTAACACATTGGACAGTAAAAGTTATCAAAAGTTTGCGTTTTCGTTTATGCTAAAGGGGCGTGGCCAGGCCTCAAACTTGCGCTTCATGCGTCCCCTACATTATTTCTATAGTCCCATCTCAGTGATACATCATCCGATCTGAACCAAATTTATTGTGAATAATCAGTGAGCCCTTGTGGACACATTGATAATGTGGTTTAACATATAACTCCATAGCGCCCCCTAGATTATTCAAACTGTTATATCTCAGTGAGACATCATCCGATCTGAACCAGATTTATTGTGTATCATCAGTGAGACCTTGTGGACACATTGATATTGTGGTTTAACATGTGACTCCAGAGCGCCCCCTAGATTATTCAAACTGTTATATCTCAGTGAGACATCATCCGATCTGAACCAGATTTATTGTGCGTGTGCACCCCTGGTGCGGAGTAGACACGAGAGACTTCGAAATGGCGACCGAGCGGACGAGCTGGAGCTCGCGCGGTCGCCTCAATAAGGTCCGAGCGGCGCTAAGCTGCTTCGGGCCTCAACGCCGCTTGCGGCTTTAATTATTATTATTATTCTTCTTCCGTCACTTCGCGCGGCCGTTTGGAGCCTTTAACATATTCAAAAACTCACCAAACTTCACCCAAAATTGTCCCCCAACGAAAATTTTATGAATCTGGTGTAATCGCAAGTGGGCGTGGCCTAACTGCTCAACAGCGCCCCCTAACGTGAGTTGGGGAAAACCGTAAGTCGTAGAGATCTGAAACTCGGAACATATGTAGATCTCCCCAATTCAAGAAAAAAAGTACATTGGGGGTACCCTCTAAAATGCACAGGTAGGCGGCCATTTTGGGTCAAAGGTCAAATTTTGGTCATTTTTCAGTTTTACTCATGTCGAACTTTGACGAACTCCTTCTCAGGCGTTCGACCTATCGGCTTCAAACTTGGTCAGAATGCAGTTAAGGCATGGGCCTTTAAAAGTTATCAAAAAAATTGACTTTTCGTATATGTTCAGGGGGCGTAGTGGAGCGGTGAACTTGGCGTACTCGCCGAAACAAACGAAACGCTATAACTTTGACATTTAAAGGTCTATTGACACCATGCTTTATCCTAGAATAATGAAACTTGGTACACATATGTATCTCATCAGGAGCTACAAAAAAGTCTCTTGGAGCAATGGTCCAAAGCCAACAGGAAGTCGGCCATTTTAGGTCAAAGTCACAATTTGGTCTATTTCATTTACGTCATATCTGAGCGAACTCGTCCTAGAGCTTTCGAGATCCAGGCGTCAAACTCGGTCAGCACTATCTTGAGGCATTGAAGGTCAAAAGTTATCAAAAGAATTTTTCTAAGTCAAAGCATGTGGGCGTGGCCTTAGGTCAAAGTCAAATTTGGTCTATTTCATTTACGTCATATCTGAGCGAACTCGTCCTAGAGCTTTCGAGATCCAGGGGTCAAACTCAGTCAGCACTATCTTGAGGCATTGAAGGTCAAAAGTTATCAAAAGAATTTTTCTATGTCAAAGCATGTGGGCGTGGCCAAGCCTCAAATCTGGCCATTTTCCATGAAACATCAATTACGTCATATCTGAGCGAACTCGTCCTAGAGCTTTCGAGATCCAGGCGTCAAACTCGGTCAGCACTATCTTGAGGCATTGAAGGTCAAAAGTTATCAAAAGAATTTTTCTATGTCAAAGCATGTGGGCGTGGCCAAGCCTCAAATCTGGCCATTCTCCATGAAACATCAAGCTAAAATAACTTCCTAATATAAGCTCCCAGCTACACCAAATTCACTAAGATCTATATTTATCCATCCCTCGACAGGACTGCAGTCCAATATGTAGTGGGCGTGGCCTGATTCTTCCAGAGCGCCCCCTAGAATTTAGTTTAAAAATCAGCCCCCAGCCATGCTTTATCCCAGAATTATGAAACGTGGTATACATGTGTAAATTGTCAG
Source organism: Garcialebias charrua (assembly GCA_038048925.1). Lineage (NCBI taxonomy): Eukaryota > Metazoa > Chordata > Actinopteri > Cyprinodontiformes > Rivulidae > Garcialebias > Garcialebias charrua. The sequence goes on along the minus strand of JBBPBX010048622.1, from coordinate 37 downwards.
GACCTACAAAAAAGTCTCTTGGAACCCTGGTCCAAAA
>JBBPBX010048621.1:0-25682 GCA_038048925.1 Garcialebias charrua | reverse complement strand
TTAACAACTTCAAAACATTGCATATACTCTGCTCCAGTGTGTGCATTTCTGGTATGTGTTAACCTTAGCAAAGAATATGAACTATGGCTTAGGCCTCTTCATCTTCTTCATCATAGACACCTGTAAGGGGAAAAGCCCTACACTACTCTGTTAACTAATCCGATATCTGAGAAAAGCTCAACTGCTCTTATTCAGAGATGTCTGTGATAAGGGCTAAGACCACATTCAGAAAATTAACACTAAATCTATGATTAATCTGATCAGAACAGAAAACACAAAAATCCTTCCATAACCTGTCAAACTCAATTATCTTATTCACATCCATTTCCTATATATATATATATATATATTATTCTCTGTACCAGAATGTTCAAACATTTCCTATCAGTAAAATTCACCGCTAGGCTACTCTGATACTTCTTAACAAAGGTGCAGCTAAAATGTATCCTCTAAAACATTTCTAATTATCGTTCAAATCTAAGAATCAAAATTGATAAAACTAAATTATATCTATAGAAAAGTAGTGAAAACCCTGTACACCTTTCTCAAAAATCTATCAACACACAACTATTGTACTGCACATTCACCAGGCACAAACATATATATATAATCACATTAATCTGTCTGTAACATTCACATTCTGTCTGACTCATTCATCTCAACAACCTTCAATCCTTTCTGGACCTCCTGGATCAAACTCACAGTCATTCTTCACAGGTGTAAGAATAACCATATGTATCCTTTCAACATATGGTGTAAACAACAATTGAGAGGTTTCAACAAATAATGAGAAAATCTTGGCATATATTAGTGATTAGTTGGTTAGTTTGTTAGTTAATGTGATTAGTTCTGCTCTGCTGCATGTTCCACCTGTTAACCTATAGGATAAAAAATGGTGCAGTGAAATAGATCTTCCCTTCATTGTTTACACTGTAACATTAAAGGGGACCACACATGCAAAATTCACTTTTTAATGTTTTTTTACTAAACTTTGGGTATTTACTTCATAAAAAAACAGTCCTTGTGCCAAAAAAATGCACCCAGTGGTTTATTTACTCTAAGTAGATTTATTTATTTTTGATAAATACACCAGGATTCACACTTCCTGCATTTATTGACGTCACAAGCCGCCAGCCAATCAGATCAAACCTGAGTCCAGCCCCTCACCTAGCAACCCCTGGTTAGGCTCAACCCACTTCTGTATTAAACACATGACTGTTGTTTTTCATGATTTCATCTCATCTTTTGTTTATATGTTCTTAATTTCATGTGTACAGCACTTTGTTGCAGCTGTGTTTTTTTAAATGGCTTTATAAATAAAGTATAATTGTTATTTTTATGTTTTAGTTCAATTTTTAGTGTATTTGCGATCGCTGCCAACGCGCAGCCGGCAAAAATTAAACGAGCGGACCACAGGCGGAAGGACCGGGTTCGACGGGACCCTCTTCCGGCGCGATGGAGCGGAGCTTCAACTGTACAGCCTTGCAGCAGCCTCGCAGCAGGCTCGCAGCAAGAGGACCTTCTCCTTACAGATTAATTTACGGGAGACACTTGGTGAACTTTGTGTTGTCTTCACTGGAACAGCGATAACTCCCAAAATCTCATCGCGTGCAACGAGCGGAGCTGGCGAAAACCGGAAGAGGAACAAGCTAACATTAGCTTCGGATTCGGGTGGTCTAATGCTAAAAGGAGCAGCAAACTGCGGCGCGCTCAGACGGGTTTCGGTAAGTTATCTTAAGCTAACACTAACAGTAAGTCAAATGAGTAATAAAAAAAGAGCTAATTTTAAAACAACAACACATTACAGATACTGGCTGTTACAGAGGGCGTGAACAGATCGTTGAAGGGCGTGGACTTCAAGAAACCGGTCGTTCAAAACGAAAGTTAAAAATGGCAGAATTAAAAAGGGTATAATTGATCATCTAATAATTATTTTGTGCATTAAATTGAAGGAATAGGGTCTAGATAGCACAAAGAAATAACATAAAATTTTAAAAAATGCATCTGAGGTCCCCTTTAAGCATTCATTCAACATTAATTAATCTGCTGAAAAGGGGAGAAATGTAAAACCAGTTATGGTAGGGTTCCTCTGCTTGTCCATCACAGCTGTGGAAACATGTGATTGTAAAGTGCATTTCCCCTTTTCAGATATAAATTATTCACAATCTTATTTTGCGTGTTCCTTCACGATCATCAGAAGTCCAGATTTGACCTGTAAATGAAAAAATAAGAAAAAGTCAGCACTAAATCTATATAAATTACCCCAAACGTTCAGATCAAGAGGTGGGTTCAACAGAATCTTGTTGAGCAACTACTATCCAACAACCTGTTTTTAGGCACTTATTAAAATGATCTTTTATAACTTTATCAAATGTATAACTGTTTCCAGCTCTCATCACTGTATGAAGAGTTAAAACGTTGATCTAATTAGTTATTTGAAATGGTGTGTTTAACTATACAGCATGTTCCTTATTTGTCGTCCCCTTTTGAAACAGGAGGCAATCAAAAAACATCCTGTTACAAAGAAAATAATGGAATGCTCATAACACAAACGTCATCTGTATTGCAGATGGAAATACTACAAGAAAGAAAAAATAAAAACTCAAAACATCCGAACCCAACTATTTAGCATCAGACTTACCACTTCCACCATAAGACACACCACCACTACATTCTATGCCAACTCTTCCTTCAACACAACCTCTACTCCATCTCTCCCTCTATACACACCATGGTAAGAGAGTTTGAACCCTGCTCCAATACCGCGAGCCTTGCTGCCCTTCCACTCGGTCTCCAGGACAAAGAAAACATTTACCTTCCTTCTCTGCATCATGTCAGCCAACTCTCCACCTATGCCTGTCAAAAAGGTGAGGAAAAAGAAAAGAAAAAGAAAAACACACATCCAAAAAGGAACGCAACAGGTGCCCATACCGAACAACCGTACTGTGAGTACGTGAAGGATGAAACAAAAACGTGTGTGGCCATGCAGGTCACGTGTCAGTGAGATCTGTACATGTATGTATGAATAATGAGTGTGCGTGAGATTCTACCATAGCAAAGATATGCTGATCATGAAAAACTGTAGTTATTGAATCACCACCTGAAGATCACATGGTCAGCTGACACATCAGCCAGGCTGCTATGTTTGGTAGTGACGTTTTCCAGCTTGACTTTCACTTGTCATGACGTTCTCCAGCCCCAACCTGGAGATGTCAAGAGTTCAGCAGTGGGTGCAGACCACAGTTCATAGACTTGAGGTGAAACTGGTGCAAAAATGTAAAACTCCATGTAACAGTTCAGGTATGAGTCATGACAGCTTGCGGCTCTAGCTGAACATGATGCATTTCGGCAGTCCAGTGCAGGCGGTGTCAGCGTGCAGCTCAGCTGAACACAACGCAATTCGACAGTTCAGTGCAGTCCAGTGCAGGTGCCAACAGGAGTTGTTAGCAAAACATAGCTTCAATGACAGCACAACATGTGATCTATCCAAGAATGGCGTTCAAAACCAGAGAGTTATGATACAACTAGTCCATGCTATGGTTGAGGGAACCTAGGTGTATGTTACTGAGCAATGCGAATATTGTAGGGTGAGGAATAAAATTGTAAATTGAGAGTTGCACATCTGTGTATAAGTGAAATCCACCACCAAGTAGAAATAATTAACTGCTAACCAAATGTCGTCATGGAACACCTGCAGCATTCACCGATTAGATGCCAAGCTGAAATCCTCAGAAAACACCTAAATAAAGTCACCTCCCGCAGTATAAGTCATGAACACACCAGCACATCTGCCAGCAACGAGAAAACTCCCTTCTGGCAGGTCAAGTGCCAGTCCTCCAAAGCATATGAAGAAGAAAAGAAATAGACCTAAAAAAATAAAAAATAAAATAAAAAAATAAACCACCAAAGTACTCCAAACCACTATTACACAGGCCTTGTTCATATATCATTAAACATGACCTGCATCCCACCAGGCTGAATTGATGAGAACTGGAAACGTAACAATTAATGGCGTGAAATTAACCCTGCATGTAATCCTTTAGGCAATGCAAAAAGCTACCTGCAGCAGGTAAGACAGCATTTGCCAACATGTTCATGTGAACCTTACCTATAAAAATCTGAAATGTGCCTTTAACACTGAGAGTGAAAAGCACATATCTGCAAAAAATACAGTACTGCATTGTGAGGACAATGATTACAGTATATTGTCCAACAGACTGCCACAGAAGGAAATCAACAAAAACAAAAATATAGGCACAAAACCCCTTTCGTAACTTCATTTTAAAAAATGCAGGACGTCTCCTGAGAGTCTGAGTAATCTGTAGTGCCCAGAACAGATGTGGGATGGTCCCCCGTCCAGTAATCTGTCCAAGAGGAAATAAGCAGATAACCACCAATCAGAATAAGTCCAGAGTCCTCTAATGTTTTATAACTGACTAACTAACTAAGTCCATCACTCTGGAGTCTCATCAACAGCAGCACTAAACTAACTACACTAATAAACAGCAACTCTTACAGTCCCATCCTGAGCTGACTAAGTTGTAAAACTCCCCGTTATCAGCCGAAACCCTGAGCCGGACCCTTTAGCAGGTCCAGAACTAGGGAGACAACTCAGTGAGATTTATGGATGAAAGAGGCATCTGTGCCTGGCAAGGCAGGTTCACAGGCGCGTATGGGGGGGTTGAGGGAGGAGGGGAGGAGATGTCTCCTTCCCGGTACCTCTTTCCCTTCGTGTCAGACACCAACAGGAAAGTGTTATCTTGTTAGAAGCCATAAATCTGAGTTCGAGCCAACAGCTTGCATCTGCGAAACTGCTTTGTGCATGCTTCTCAGAGCAGGTTTCTGTCTCCCTGGCTTTTACACTCACAAATGCAATAAATGAGAATAAAAATAAAATAAAAAATCTGTCCCTGTTGCCTTTGTTTGCATGTATACAGCACCTTCCAGAGTACAGGCCACAAGTGTCTAAGAGAAAGGGAAAAAAATAAAAAATAAACAAAAGAAAGTAAAAAAATAATAATTGAAAATAAAAATAAAAAGTTTGCGACCTATACATCGGAAAATACGGTAATTAACTTCAACTGGGAAGGGGAGGAAAAATGTGACTCTGACAGCGATCACAGGTCCCAGTTGTGAACTTAATCACATGCACGGCAACCTGTGAACCCGGAGCGGCAACCCACTCTGAACGGCGGAGCCGTGTGCCGGATGAAAGCCCTGTGACTCAACGGCGACAGAGTCCCGGAGTTCACGATCAAGCCTCAGCCCCACAGCTCCCCGGAGCCCAAAAATAAAAAAATAAAAAGAAAGTGTCTCCTAGCCAACAGGCCGGAGCTCATAGAGGGGGAAAAAGCAAACAAAGGCACTCATACACATAACCCTGTGTGTGTGTGGCCTTCTATGTGCTTTTCACTTTACTTACATGTACAAAACCACAAAAAAAATGCACATTCAAATGAAATACCAACAATAGTTCACGTTTTTTACTTTTAGCTGCTAACATTATAAACCATTGGCCCACCCGGAGACAAACAGCCCTCAGTCAACAAATAATTTAGTGTGTCCAAACGCAGACGTTTTGTGTAAGAGGAGTTCTGCTCACCTACTCTGTGAAGCACCGGTTGTTGACTGCGCGCGTGCTCGTCCCTCTCGGTGGGGGGGGAAACCCTCCAAATCATCTCTCGTTTCAGGCGAAACTGCAAACTTCTCAGCGTTGGGATCACCAAATTGTTGCGAATTCAAAAGGTTGAAGGAAGCTCTGAAACGAATGTGCAAGTTTATGCAGGTTTATTGTACATAATAAGAATAAACCTTACAGCAACAACAGACCTCTCACCGAGCACAAGTCCACACACACATCTTCAAAGGCAGGGCCACGGTTATAAAACCCCGGATGTCGTCACCGCCTCCTGGAACCTGGAACCGCCTTGGACTGCTTCGGGACCGCCCTGGAACCACCTACACTACCACGTGACCCTCCTTTCTGTCAACAAACTATCAGCTTCAATGTAAACATCAAATGTTGGGTCTGTTGAATTGTGCAGGCGTGTAACTGTTCCCTAGTGAAAACAAAGCCCGAGAGAAAAACGTTCTGCCTTGTGTCACATTTCACATTATAAGGCAGAGTTAAGTGAATACAAATAATAGAACATAATGGGTGTAATGTAATACTGATAGAAATATATTTCAATGGTGTCAGAAGTTATTGGATAATCTACTAAAAATCCAACGTTTTACTCATCGACCTGACGACGGAAGATGGAGAACGCAGGTGTACCGATGCCGCACATGGACTGGGACGCGATGAACTTACCCGACGCATGGAGAAGGTTTTGCCATCACGTCGAGCTGATGTTCACCGGGCCACTCAAAAGCAAGCCTCAAGAAGAGAAATGCAAATACCTACTCCTGTGGATTGGAGAGAAAGGTAGAGACATCTTCAACACATGGGACCTCACCGCAGACCAAAGAAAGGTACTAAAAACCTACTTTGATAATTTCGAGGCCTATGTCACGCCGAAAGCTAATCCAATCTTTGCACGTTATAAATTCCACGAGAAGATTCAGGGAGAAAATGAAAGTTTCGATAAGTTTGTGACAGAGCTTAAACTGTTGGCGAAAGACTGTAATTATCCGAACACTGACGAGATGATAAGGGACAGAATTGTGTTTGCTACTAATTCACAAAGAGTCTGTGAAATGCTACTTTGTCATGGTCCAGATTTAACGCTAGAAAAAGCGATCGACGTTGCCAGATCGTTCGAGTTATCACGACAGCAACTAAAGACAATGGCCCTCATTCACGAACCGTTCTTACGCACAGATTTGTTCTTAAACTGTGCGTACGAGTGATTTAGGATCATTTGTGGCATTCAACAATGTTTTCGTATCCTAGGATTTTTTTCAGATACGAACAAAATCTACGTGTGGTCCAGACCTGTCGTATAATTTAGAGCAGTCGGTCCGCTGTTATCCAGACGGAATTTCCTTCACTAATAACTTATATTTCGTTATTTAGAAAATATTCTGAGTTTGAAAATAATTAAATGCAACGACACAAGATGGTTAAATTAAAATAAAGCGGCTTCAAACCCCCCCACCCCCCGCGCCCCACGTCGACCACCGCGCGTGGCCTCCGTGCCCCGCGCCCCGGGGATGGTCCGTGCGCGTCGCACGGGTGGGTCCTCGGCTCACAGCTGACACACACACAGCGCCGCTGCAGAGGGAGGGAAAAAAAGGCGAAGCTTATACAGTCGTTTCATGTCATTTTTAATATAAATCTGCCTGTTGACTGAATGGACGCACACAGATGTCATGTGTATTCTGTGTGGATCGCGCGTAAGTGGGTCTACGCTCAGATCCGGGGCTGAACTATGATCAAAGGCGAGTCAATTTAATTCGCCAAACCGCGTTTGTGTGTTTTCTGACGCATAAAAAGCCGGACCGACCTGTTTATGAATGGACACTTCCTGCTCGCGGTGGCAGGAATCTATATCCTTATATGGTGTTCAGAGGGATGGGAATTATGTAAATAACCTCTCGTGTGCATGAGCAGGTGAATAGGACAGGTGGGATTCATCATTATTTACGCACCTCATTTACACACGTTTCCTGACGATAGAAGAGTTTGTTGAATCTGACGTGGCATGTTCGTACGAACACTTCGTACGAACAAAAGTAAGAGAAATTTAGGATAAAAATACGAACATTTTCGTGAATGAGGGCCAGTGACAAGTACCGCAGCTAGCATGTCAGCACAGTCCGTGCACGTGGTTAGCAGAAACCGCAGCATGCTAACGCACCACTGTAGCAAAGCAACAGGCCGTAGCAACGAAGGCGTTGCTCAAAGTGACAAAATGTGCAGAGCATGTGGGAGAGGACACAGCCGCACAGAGGAATGTCCCGCAAGAGGATGCCAGTGCAATAAATGCAAGAAATTTAATCATTTCGCCAACGTGTGCAGGACGAAAGCACCACAGCGCAAACAAAGCTTTGCACCCAGAAGAGTGCATCACGTCGCAGACAGCCACGAACAACCACAAGAGGAGCTGTTTATCGACACAATCACTACAAAGCATGAAAATACTAACAAAGAACAGGCTTATGCAGAGTCGGAAGTTGGAGAAAAAAGACAAAAACTCAGCTTCAAAGTAGACACTGGGGCACAAGCGAACATAATATCAGCAGGAACATTTCATCACATGTTTGGTAGTATGCCATTAAACCCCACGGCTAGTCAACTCACAGCATATGGAGGTCAAACACTGAAAACAGAGGGTTCGTGCAGATTGTCGTGCAGCTACAAAAACACGTCTGTTTGGCTGGAATTCGACATAGTCTGTGCCAACGCACCTCCTGTTCTGGGCATGAGAGCATGTTTGGACTTAAATATAGTCAAACTGATACACACTGTTGGTATGCAACCCAAAGAAAACGCAGCCATTTATGAAGAAAATGCTGACGTATTTCAAGGGATTGGTCTGTTTCCAGGAGAATGTCAGATCCGTCTCAAGCCATCAGCATCCCCTGTGGTATGCCCACCTCGCCGCATACCTTTTGCCCTCCGTGACCGCCTAAAGGCTGAATTGGACGAAATGGAAAAAAACGACATCATACAGAGAGTCACAGAACCAACTGAATGGGTGAACACTCTCGTCGTCGTAGAAAAGCCTAAGACTAAAAAGCTGAGAGTCTGTCTGGATCCACGTCCACTGAACAAAGCGATCCAGAGACCACACTACCCACTACCAACTTTGGACGACGTAACACCAAAACTGGCTGGAGCAAAGTATTTCAGCGTGTTGGACGCCAGGTCAGGATACTGGACAATTAAACTCAATGAGGAATCGTCGATGTTGACCACTTTCAACACAATTTATGGCAGGTATCGTTTCAAAAGACTGCCATTTGGGATAATCTCAGTCCAAGATGAGTTCCAGAGAAGAGTAGATGAAGCCTACGAGGGACTGCCAGGCGTGGCTACCATCGTGGACAACATTTTAGTGTAGGGAAGCACTAAACAAGAGCACGACTCAAACCTACATTCAGTTTTGGAGAGGACCCGCCAAAAGGGTATAAAACTGAACAAAGACAAAAGCGTAATTTGTGTACCCGAGGTTAACTATTCTGGACACACGTTGACCTGTGATGGTATTCGACCAGACCCTAGAAAAATTGAGGCCATCAGAGATATGCCACTGTCTCAAAACAAGTCGGAACTAGAAACCATCAGTGGTGGGCAACGCTAATCAAAAAATTAGTTCCACAATTTCTAAAACGCTTATTAATTTTTTTAGGTCCACAATTTCAAAAGCACAAATGTCTTATGAAAATTAGGGGAAGCTAATCTAATCCGCTATTTATATTCGACAATTGGTAGCCGGCAGCGTTATGCAATATTTGCACTACACTGCCAACTGAAAAGTAACTAAAATGATCCTAAAAGGATGAAATTACAAAAATCAAAGGATTTATTTAATACTTTACGTACATATATTCTATTCGGCCACGAAATTAACAAAAAAGAGAATGATCTTTTAATCCCTAAGACCACTTTTAAATCTCAAATACACGGGTGTGTCGCCACCGCATTTATACATAAAAGTAACCCAAATACATAAAACTAACGACTCACCGTCGAGTGGTCGACACAAAACACACAATAAAATCCTCCGGCCGCGTTAATTTGGCTTGAAACAGCGGGGTTCTCTGTGGATTTATCCAAGTACCCAGCACAACCAGCTAGCCATAAACGTTAGCACCGAGTTCACCTCTGACCCGGAAGATGTCAAGATGGAATAGTCCATTTTTAGTTGGGGGATACAGAAATCGACCGGTTTTTGTTTTGCGTTTTTAATGATCGTTTTCATCGTAACTATAATTATTTTTATGTTAAATGTACATTAACAAGCATGAGCAATGTTAGTGATGTAGGTGACTGGCCGGGGCGCGGTGGGGCCGGGGTCCCTGCTGAAATGGGGCCCCAAGCAATGGCATCATTTGCCTACATGGTAGATCCGTGTCTGTTCTCCCTCTGCTCCCCCTCCAACCCTCTCTCCTCTCTGCTCTTTACGGTGAGGGAGGGGAAAAAGGTAAATCAATCAAGCAGCTACGGAGCCAGCATAAGAGCTTGTAAATAAGTTTATTGGTTTTTACTGATAGATAATTAGTTATTAGCAGTACTGCATTTTAAATAAAAATAGCACAAATCCGTTTATGAATTATAAAAGTTAGTCAAACCACAAAAACGCTGACAAAAAGTTTAGGTTCACTGTAAGCGGATTAGCGCTTTAGCGCTCTCTAGCGGTCTGTGCCCACCACTGGAAACCATACTGGGCATGGTCACTTACCTCGCAAAGTTTGCACCACGACTGTCAGAAGCGACTGCGCCGCTCCGAGAACTCCTGAAAGAAAAGAATGAGTTTGTATGGGACACAAACCAAGAAGCCGCTTTCAAGTGTGTGAAAGATCTACTCACAACAGAACCAGGTCCAGTACTTACCTACTTTGACCACAAAAAGTAAGTGAAGCTGCAAGTACTGTAGATGCTTCAAAGTATGGATTAGGTGCCGTATTGCTACAAGATGAAAAGCCAGTAGCCTACGCATCTAAAACCCTCAACGAGACTGAAGTCAACTATGCACAAATTGAGAAAGAACTCTTTGCAGTACTCTTTGGCTGTAAACATTTTCACCAATACCTGTACGGACGTCAGATGATCATTGAATCAGACCACAAATCACTGGAGTCAATTATGCAATGTTCCATCAGTGAGGACTGAACTTGGAAAAAGGGCCTTCTCCTATTCCGCTCCTGCTTCCTGGAATATCTTACAAAAAGATCTGAAGCTCTCGACCTTGACTTCTCTAAATGGTTTTCAGAATCTGTTGGAATCCTGGCAAAAACCAATGCAGATTTGTTCCTGTCTTTGATTTTATACGTCTACCTTATAATGTTTTGCTAGTTTTTTGATACTTTGTTTAAAAAAAAAAAAAGTATTTCTCTCTTTTGTTTTTTTCTCTCTTTTGTTTTCTATTGTTTATTGTTTAAGGAAATTCTACCATTGCTGTTCATCGTTCTTTAGTTTTAGCAGGTTGCTTTTGTAAATGAGCCATGAGGCTCAATAAGATTTACCTGACTAAATAAAGGTTGAATGAATGCGAAAACCCCTCGCAGCTGCACCTCCACGACTTCAGCAAATGATTCTACAGCTACAGAGGTACGACATCATCATCGTACACAAACCAGGCAAGCATATACCTGTCGCAGACACTCTATCCAGAAAACCCACTGCACACCACGATCCTTCATTAAGCGAAGGTATGGACTTCCAAGTGCACACTGTGATGGACAATGCACCTGTAAGCGACCGCAAAATGAAGGAAATCAGAGACGCTACAGCAAGAGATGAACATCAGAGACGCTACAGCAAGAGATGAACAACTCATACTCTTAAAGCGAATTATCCAGTCGGGTAGGCCAGAATCAGCCAAGAAATGCCCACAAGCCGTTTCAGAATATTGGAACATTAGGCATGAGCTCTCAGGGGAAAAAATGTTATTCCGTATGTGTTGAGAACTGAAATGTTGTCACATATACACGCAGGACATTTGGGAATGGACAAATGTAAACAGAGAGCTAGAGATATATTGTTTTGGCCAGGTATGGGAAAGCAAATAGAGACACTAGTTGGGTCATGCAGCACCTGTCTAGAACCCAGAAACATTTCGTACCAGTGAAAAGAAAAAAAAAGAAAATGCTTGTAAAATGAATGTTCAAATTTTGCATTTACAGCATGTGTTGTGTTAGATTCAGTGTGCAGACATTTTATATTGTTTATAGATATACATCGTTATAATAGGTTCTGATTATTATATGTCATATAAGGACATTGGTTTTTGTTTTTAAAAAGGGAGATGTAACATCCTATCACGTACTTATACGTGCTTACGTAATAACGTAACGTGAAGACGTGTTGTTTATTAAACATCAAAACAAATAATTCAAAAAGAATATACATTATTAACAGGATTTACCACATTCTATATAAACTTGGACAATCAGGAAAGCGGAAAGAAGAAAAATCGACGCTTTTGAACTCTGGTGTTGGAGAAAACTACTGCGCATACCCTGGACATCACGGACAACAAACAAGATGGTCCTGGACCGTATCAAGCCGAAAATCTCGCTTGAGGGCAAAATTGTCAAACAGCAACTGTCCTTTTTCGGCCACGTTATGCGCGCAAAATCACTGGAGACTTCGATGATGCTGGGCAAAGTGAGCGGGACGAGAAGAAGAGGACGGCAAAGAATACGCTGGCTTGATACAATCAAATCGGCCACCAGCAAGACGATCGCAGAACTCAAAGTAATCGTCGAGGACAAGAACGCTTGGAGAGGACAGATCCATAAAGTGGCCGAAAGTCGACTTCGACTAAATGGCTAATCATCATCATCATATAAACTTGACATAAGGCAGATATCTGTAGATTTTGTTTGGGTTAAAGCACATGTGGGAGTGCAATGAAGGCGCAGACATTCTAGTAAAACAGACAGTAAAATCTAAAAATATTAATTATGAAATACCATTATGTAAAGATGAATGTGAGTTTACTTGACTTCCGGTTATGACATCACAGTGAACAGACGCTTGTGCGGGTGGCTCGCTGCTGAATCCTTTAAATTAATCCATAAGCTGGGCCAAAAGTCATATCTTTGCTTGTTTTGTTAACGCAAAAACGTTTACTTGGACTCATGCCACCGAAAAGTGCCAAATCTGGCCAAGTGTCAGCTAAAACGGTTCCACATGAGAGTGAGGCTGACGAAGCCAGGGCCGGTGAGACCAGGACCGGTGTGGGTGTGGCAACGCAGAGCCACATGGAGAAGGAACAGGAGCCTCCGACAAATCCTCCGACAAATCGAGATATTCTTGAAGCAATCAGCTCACTGAAAGAGGATATGAATAAAAAATCTACGAACATGATGCGAGCGATTAAGGACATCAAGGGGGATATAGAGTCGCTCTCTGAAAGAATTGGAGGAGCAGAAGTTCGTATTTCACAAACAGAGGACAACGTTACTGCCCTTCAAAATAAAGTTAAGTCTCTGGAGAAAACAGTGGAAGTGCTGAGTGACAGAGCTGCAGAGCAGGAGGACAGAGCCAGGCGCTCCAATTTGAGACTGATTGGGTTACCTGAGAGAGCCGAGGGACCAGATCTGTGTGGTTTTCTGGAGAAATGGTTGCCGGAGGCTCTGGGAGAAAGCTTCACCGTGTCCAGTTTTGTGGAGAGAGCCCACAGGACCGGGCCTCCTAACAGATCTGCAGTCCCAAGGGTTGTCATAATTAAGTTTTTGAACTATTGCGACCGAGAAAAAACCCTGAAATCCGTCAGAAAAATGAAGGAGCTGCATTATGAGGTGTTCTGTTCTCCGATATGTATATATTTAATAAACCCTTGAGGCTACACAGAAGCATGCGTGACACGACTCCGTCTTAACAGGTAACCTTTATTACGGTCCGACCCGCAACACAATACAACACAAAGGTTCCTACCAACAGCCTGATACTACATCCCCCTTTCTGAATAGGATTTGTTGTGAGGGTCTACAAACATAATTGCACTAATACTTTCCTAAAGCAGAATGTGCTAGAACTCTAACTTATTATCACTGTTATTCATTTCTGATACACCAACAGTGCACAAACTCAAATCTCTTTACAGTCACAGTTCAGCCTAAGAACCCAGATGTATATAAATCTCAGAACAGTAATCTCTGTAACATTTAACTTTAACTAAGAGGGAGGGGTGGACTACCCAAATCCTCTAACTGAGTGTGGGGATTATTCTGCCCCATGCAGGAAACTCACTCAGTTCCTATGAACAAATATAATCATCCAGATAAGCTGGAGGTCTCCTATTTCTCAGTGAAACTCGACTCTCAGGTGGTGGAGTCTGATGGCTAGCCTCCTGCTGGTCTTCATCTGGATCAGGTGTGTGTGTGTAATTGTTTTCTTCATGTACTGTCTCATGTGGAACAGCAGAAGTTTCAGTTGCTCTAGGAGTGTGTGAAAGGTGGTAGTTATTCCTTCTCAGCAAGCCTCTGGGTGTCTCGACAATGTAGGATCGAGGTGGACCTGCTCCAGACACTACTCTTCCTCTTGTTTGCAGATCTGTCACCCACACCTCCTCACCTGGATGTAGAGTTGACATGTTGTGAGCCCGGTGCCTCCGGTTGTAGTTTTGTCTTTGTTTCTGTCTATAATTGTCCTCTGCAGTCCTCAGTTTTTCCATATCAACATTCTTTGGTGTTAGTTGCGACTGAGTAACAGGAACAGTTGTCCTTATCCTCCTTCCCATGAGAAGCTCAGTCGGACTGAATCCATTTGCCAATGGAGCGGAACGGTAGGCCATGAGAGCGAGATACGGATCCTTCGACTTTTTAAGGTGAGTCTTGATGGTTCTGACAGCTCTCTCAGCCTCGCCGTTGCTCTGAGGAAAATTTGGGCTGGAGGTTTCATGGCTGAAAGGACTCCATCCAGGCCCTCCAGAATCCGTGACATGCGTTTCTGGAAGTGCTCGGGTGCTGATGAAATCCCAAAGCAGAGCCGATTGTAGCAATACCGGCCAAAAGGTGTGATGAAGGTGGTGAGCAGTGAAGACTTCCTCGATAGTGGAATCTGCCAGAATCCAGCATTGGCATCCAATTTGGAAAACACTTTTGCTCCTGCCAGCTGTCCGAGCGTGTGCTCTACTGCTGGGAGAGGATGTTTTTCTCTCATGACATATTTATTCAGTTCTGTGAGATCAATGCATATTCTCACCTTGCCCGAGCTCTTGGGGACAACCACCATAGGCGCACACCAGTCTGTTGGCTCCTCCACTTTGGTGATGACTCCTTCCCGTTGCATACGGTTGAGCTCTTCTTTAACTTTAGGCAGCAGTGGCAGGGATATCCGCCTCGGCGTTGAGAGGGAGAAAGGCTGCGCATCTGGTGACAGAACAATGTTATATTCACCCTCCATCAGTCCTAGTCCTGTGAAAAGTTTTGGAAACTCCTGCCTCACAGCTTCAATGGAGTCCAAACTAATTTGGTTTATTCTGGCAACCAGTTTTAATGCCATTGCAGCACGTCCACTCAGCAGTGATGTACACAAGTCCTTCACAACATAAATGTCTTCCTTGGTACTACCAAGGACGGCCGTGGCGTAGTGGTAATGGCAGTCGTCCCCCGATCGGAAGGTTGGAGGTTCGAATCCCAGTTCCCCACACCATGTGTTGTTGTGTCCTGGCAAGACACTTAACCCCGAGTTGCTCCCGGTAGGACTGGAAGGCGCCTTGCATGGCAGTCGCCGTTACCGGTGTATAAATGCGTGTATGAATGGGTGGATGGTTGGTATTGTAAAGCGCTTTGGGGCTCCTCACAGGGGGCTGGAAAGCGCTATATAAATAAACTCCATTTACCATTTACCACTGTTGTTACTGAGAGTTGCTGTAAACTTGCCTTTCACCTTCAAATCGGTGCCTCTCGGTCCCTGTAGGATTTTCTTTGGTTTATCTAATTTGCCTAATTGATGCTGAGAATACCATGCCTCTGGGACAGCTGTGACATCAGCTCCTGTATCTATTTTAAATACAGTCTTATGTTTGTCCACCAGTATGTCTGTCATCCATGGATTTTCATTAGCTTCTGTAGAAAGTGATCCCAGGAAAGCAACATCATTGTCTATATCTGTGCTTTCTGTAGCAAATCCAGCATTTACTTCTCATATTTTTTATTTCTGCAGACTCTAGCAAAGTGTCCCTTTTTCCCACAATAATTGCAGGCTGCTTCTCTAGCAGGGCATTGCAGCATACTGTGTCCTTTCATGTCACCACATCTTCTGCACTGGACCTTTTTATCCTGTGTTGTTTTTGTGACAAAAGGTTTGAACGCGGCCTTCGGTTGTCTGTAGCGCGCGCTCCCGCTCGCGTGAACGCGGTCCAACTGCGCCCCCACAATGTCCGGCTTGAAGTTAGCATGAAGCATTTCCTGTTGCTTTTTTACTAGCTCGCTCTGACGGGCTCTGTTTAACGCCTTCTCGAGCGTCAGTTCAGCGTCCATTTGTAGCTGTTCTGATAGTCTTTTATCTCTCAAACCCACGACGAATCTGTCACGCACCATCTCATCATGCAAAGTCCCGTATCCACAGTATTCAGCCAAACAGTGCAGCGCGGTGTGAAAGCCGTCGATGGACTCACCCGTCTCCTGTTGGCGCTGGTTGAATTTCGCCCGTTCAAATATAACATTCCTGCGGGCTACGAAGTGAGCGTCCAGCCGTCCTTTAACAGTCTCGTACTCACTCGCTTCTTCTGGAGTTAGATGCAGGGAAACCAGTATATCTTCTGCCTCGTCCCCCATGGTGTAGATAAGCGTGTTTACTTGGTTTTCATCCGCTTGTGTCTCCAAACCAGACGCGATACGAAACCTCTCGAAACGCTTTATCAGACAGAGTTCACTTTGCTCTCAGCATTAAACGTGACGCTTGAACAGATTTGGTTTCATGTTGCTCCACTTCATTCACCCAGAGAAATGTTTGAAGTGAGCACACACCTTTTATTAATTAAAGCTGCACAGGTGCAGTAAATTAAAAGTCGCATGATGCATCTGAGCATCCAATACAAAACAAGCCTATAAAGAAAAACAAATCCAAACAAAATGAGAGCATCACAAAAACATTCATAATGTCATCACCCCCACTTGTTCACATTTTGGGTAACTCCCTCAGGCTCTTAATGTTTCAAAATACATTCTTCATACACCAAACATAAACATTTCATACGTTTTCAACTTCATCTTGGTTGCTGGTTTGGTTAGTATGTCTGCAACCATATCGTTAGTTGGACAGTACCCCAGAAAAACGTTTCCTTCATTTACAGCTGATCTGATGAAATGATATTTGATATCAACATGTTTACACCTTTGCCTGTGTACAGGATTTTTGGCTAAGGCTATAGTACCCTGATTGTCCTCATAGATCTTAGCTAAATAATCCAGACCATCCATGTTGAATAACAGTTGTCTTAAGTATAAGCATTCTTGTACAGTAGCAGCTAGTGCCATGTACTCCGCCTCACATGTAGATAGTTTGACTGTCTTTTGGTTTTCCATGAGACTAATGGACCCTCCTTATTTAGACTCATGCAGTAACCTGTAGTACTCCGTCGATCTGATACATCAGCTGCCCAATCGGCATCACTGTATACATAAATCAGGTTCTCAATGGTACCCTTTTTAAAACACAGTTCTTTATCTTGTGTGGCTTTTAGAAACCTGAAAACATGTTTTACAGTACTCCACTGTTCTGTTGTAGGATTTGAAAAGTATTGAGTCAGTTTACTAACTACAAAGCTTAAATCTGGCCTTGTACAAGTTGACAAATAGATTAGGCTTCCTACTGCCTCCCTGTATTTTCTGACATCACTCATTACTTCAGCATCACCAGTATAGTTAAGTTTATGCTCACATGGTGTAGTTCTCGGTTTACAGTTTTGCATGTCAAACCTTTCTTGTATTTTTCCCACATACTTTGACTGTGACATTGTAATACTGTCAGCATCTTGCTTAAAGTCAATACCAAGAAAATGTGTCGATTTTCCAAAATCCTTCATCCTAAATTTTGATGCAAGTTTCTCTTTCACATTTTGAAGGGTATTCATATCATTGGCAGCAATAATCAAATCGTCTATCCATATGACAATAAACACCTTTCCAGTATCAGTCATCTTTGTGTAAACACAATAATCAGCAGGGTTTTGAACAAACTTGATCTCACATAGATAGTCATGCAACATTTTGTTCCAGTTTCTGCCAGACTCTTTAAGTCCATAGAGGGATTTTTGCAGTTTATACACAAGTCTTTCATTTTTCTGAGGTTCTTCCTCATAACCCTCTGGTTGATCAATACAGAGTTCACATTCAATTGGAGCATGTAAATATGCTGTCTTCACATCCATCTGGTGAACAATCATATTCTCTTGTGCTGCTTTTTGCATCAATACTCTTATGCTTGTCATGCTAGCAGTTGGTGAAAAAGTTTCATCATAGTTTACACCTTTCTTTTGGCTGTACCCTTTGGCAACATATCTAGCCGTGTATCTATCTGATCCATCACTGTTCTTTTTGATTGCATACACCCATCTTCCCCCCACTACAGCTTTGCCCTGTGGTAGGTTGGTCAGGGTGAAAGTAACATTCTCTTTTAATGATTGCATTTCCTCATCCATTGCTGTAACCCACTCTTTTGCATTCTCTGATGTTACAGCTTCTTTGTAGGTTTGGGGCACACCACTAATCAGCCTGTAACAATAATCAATGCTGGCTATATCCTCCTCATCATCAATCCCACAAACAAAAAGCAAAAGTACGAGGAGCAGCGGCAGCCAAGGTGTGCCCGCGTCCACTTCCTCCACAGGTGCTCAGTCACTGACAGGTGCTCAATCCATACTGGATACAGTTATCTGCAGAGAGCCCGCAGCACTGGCCGTGGTGGTGGTCTGGCAGTAATTTATCGCAGTAATTTAAAATTGTCTCATCTGTCTTCTCAGGACTTTTCCTCTTTTGAATGTCTGGCTTTCAGCTTCAAAGCCCCACTCCTGATGAATGTTATATTAATTTATAGACCTCCCAAACCGCATGTTTCATTTAACTCAGAGATGCATGACCTCCTCACCTTTTTCTGCACCTCCCCTGTGAAGACTATTTTTCTTGGCGACTTAAATATCCACGTGGACAATTCTTCTTCACCTCTGGCAACAGATTTTAAGTCTCTTCTGGACTCTCTTAATCTCACTCAACATGTTGACGCCCCTACGCACAGCAGGGGGCATACTCTGGATTTGGTGATTACAGACACTGTACTCATTAATAACTTATCTGTATATGACCTGGGTGTCTCAGACCACAGGGTCATCTCCCTGGAAGTGCCTTCATCTTCGCCTGCTTCAAATCCAAAACGACCCATCCAGTTCCGTGACCTTAAAAACATCTCCCTTGATGTTTTGTCTGCTGATCTTCACACACTGACCGCTGTCAATCATCCTTCTGCAGATGACTCTGTGGATTACTACAATCAATCTCTTAGGGAGCTCCTGGACCTACACGCCCCCTTAAAGACAAGACTGGTGTCTTTCTCGCGCTCAGCTCCTTGGTACACTGATGAGCTGCGCAAGATGAAGGCAACTGGCCGTGCTATTGAGAGACGTGTAAAATCATCTGGTCTGTCTGTGCATAAGCAGGCATATAAAGAACATCAGAAAGCATACGCCTATTCTCTTAAAGAAGCACGCTCCAAATATTATTCTAACATCATCAACACCTGCCCTGGAAACTCTAAACAGCTCTTCTCCACAATCACTCGTCTGCTTAATCCCATTAAGCAAACTCTTGAGGACTCTGCTCAAAAATGCGACCTGTTTCTTTCATCTTTTAAAACCAAAGTTGACACTATCAGATCTCAGCTCCACAACCTCCCCGTTCTCAGTGTGCCACCCACCCGTCTGCATTCTGGGACCCTAAACAGCTTTGACGAAGTTGTTCAGAGTGAGGTGGAGGCCATCATCAAGAAAATGAAGCCTTCATCCTGCGCCCTGGATCCTTTCCCCTCGTCTCTCATAAAAACCAATCATTCTGCAATAGGCCCACTTATCACTCAAATAATAAATCAGTCTCTACAATCTGGTCATGTTCCACTGCCTCTAAAAACCGCCATCATTAGGCCTCTTCTGAAAAAATCTAATTTGGATCCCGACATTTTTTCTAATTACCGCCCAATTTCACACCTCCCTTTTCTGTCTAAAGTGCTGGAAAAAGCTGTTGCTGCTCAGCTGCAGGATCACTTACAACAACACTCCCTGTATGAGAAGTTCCAGTCTGGATTCAGAGCAGCTCACAGTACAGAGACTGCATTGCTGAGGGTTACCAATGATGTCCTCTTGGCTGCTGACACTGGCTCTCCCTCCATCCTTGTCCTCCTTGACCTCACTGCAGCCTTCGACACTGTGGACCATAGTATCCTCCTCCACCGTCTTCATGTGGAGGTCGGTCTCTGCGACACAGTCCTGGACTGGTTCAAATCTTTCCTCTCCAATAGGCTGGAATGTGTTAGTCTTGGCAACGCCACGTCCCAGACAGTTTGTGTCTCCTGTGGTGTCCCTCAGGGGTCGGTTCTGGGGCCCCTGCTGTTTTCCCTTTACATGCTGCCTTTAGGTCAAATTATTAATCAGTTCAACATTTCTTTTCACTGTTATGCCGACGATACACAGCTTTACATCAGGACTGGAGCATCCTCATCTTCCACCTTGTCATCTCCATCTTCACTCACTGCCCTCTCTGCCTGCCTGGAGGCAATTAGGGCATGGATGAATCAGAACTTTCTTCAATTAAACTGCTCCAAGACTGAGGCCATACTGATTGGCACCCCTCACCAGGTACAAACATCTCCTATAACAAGACTTTCCTTTTCTGGACAAGACATCCCCCTCTCCACCTCTGTTACTAATCTTGGAATAAAAATGGACTCCAATCTTACATTTGAAAATCACATTAAGCATCTGTTTAAAACTTGCTTCTTCCATCTTCGAAACATCTCCAGACTTCGCCCATCCCTAACTTTTTCCGATGCTGAGAAGCTCGTCCATGCTTTTGTCTCCTCCAGGCTCGACTACTGCAACTCCCTGTTTATTGGAATCCCTGGCAAAAACCTTCAGAAACTTCAATATATTCAAAACAGTGCAGCAAGGATCTTGTTGAGAGTTCGTAAATTTGAACATATTACGCCCATTCTCCATAACCTTCATTGGCTTCCTGTCGCCTACAGAATTCAGTACAAAACTGCTCTCATTACACATCAATGCTTACACGGAACTTCACCAGATTATCTGAAGGATATTCTCATTCCATACTCATCCACCCGTTCGCTGCGGTCACAGAACAGCAATCTCCTTCACATTCCGAGAACCAAATTAAGGACCATGGGAGACCGGGCTTTCAGTGTGGCTGCCCCCCGCCTGTGGAACTCTCTTCCTGAATGTCTAAGAGCCCCACAGTCTGTGGTTGACTTTAAGAGCGACTTGAAGACCTTTCTTTTCGACCAAGCATACTCTACCTCCTCATGATTCTACTTTTGATCTTAGCTGATATTGTTATTGATTTTAATTGTTTTATTATTTGTTTTATTGTAATTTAATTCTGTTGCTCCTTGTAGCACTTTGAGATTTTCATTAATGAAAAGTGCGTTATAAATTGAATTCATTATTATTATTATTATAGTCATTTAGGTAACCTGGTTTCTTTTTCTCTCTGACAGGGTATCGTCTCTCAGGTTCCTCATGTTCTATTGTGTGGCTGGTACTCTCCACTGGGTCATCTGTGCCTGCTTCATGATCAGGAACATCTTCAGATTTAACATCTGGAATTTTACTTGCTCTAGGTGTAACTCTAATCAGATCATCATCATCCAAAGTTAGATCTGTCTCACTTTTACCTTTTGATACAAATTCCACAAGTCTGTGTTTCTGTATTTTCCTGCTGTTTGGATAATAGACCATATAGGCTGGACTATTCTTGTCATATCCTATGAAAATGCCTTTTTCACATCTTGAATCCAGCTTTCCTTTCACCTGTTTGTAAGTGTAACAAGCACATCCAAACTTTTGCATCCTAGAAATGTTAGGCTGTCTGCCTGTCATAAAGTAGGGTGTTTCCTTTGTGCGGTTATTAAAGCATCTGTTTCTCACTACAGCAGCTGTCTGAACTGCATAAGGCCATAACATTTTAGGTAACTCACCATCCAACAACATACATCTAGCCCTGTCAAATAAAGTTCTCCAGTTTCGTTCTGCTGTACCATTTTGATGTGGAGAATATGGTGCTGAGGTCTCGTGTCTGATACCATTTCTGCTCAATGCCTGGTACTCTTTTCCTGTAAATTCAGTACCATTGTCTGACCTCATACATTTAATACTTCCATGTGGAGCCATGTCAGCAATAAACTTTTCAGTAGCTTGTACTGTGTCGCTCTTGTTTTTCAAAAAATATACAAAAACTGCACTAGAATAGTCATCTGTAAAAGATATTGCATATTTGTGACCACCTTTAGACATTGCATCAATAGGTCCTGCTAAATCTGTGTGAACCATTGCTAATGGTGCTCTAGCTCTTGTGTCTGGCTCCCTGTTTCTAGTTTGAACAAATTTTCCCTTTGTACAGACTTCACAATATGGCATAGGTTCACCTTTATCTTTAATTTCCATGCCATGAACCACATTTCTAGTTTCAACACATCTTTATAATTGCAATGTCCAAGAATCTCATGCCAACTTTGTAAGTCATAACATTTTTTACACTGATCACCACATTCATTGTCCATCGTTTGTAAGTAATAGAGTTGGTTACATACGTGAATGGGGAATTTTGTACCGTCTTTGAGAAGAACGTTCTTTCCCTCCTTGAAGATCACAGTTGCTCCACTGGAGGTCGCAGCTTTCACTGAGAAGATGTCTTGTGGGTATGAAGGGATGTACAGTGCGTTCCTCAGCACTGTTTTAAGACTTTGTCCTCTGCTGTTGATCATATACAGTTCTGCGTCTCCTTGTTGCTTAGCAACCCCACGGCACCTTGATCCATCCGCCAATTCCACGCAGTGCGTCTCGGCCTGGAAACTCTCATCAAACCTTCTGAACTTCCTGAAGTCGGTGATGTGTGACGTTGCACCTGCGTCCACCATCAGACCTCTCCTCTTGATGTCATCCATTCGCGTGTCTGCGTCGCTCACAGGGAAAGCATATTCTCTGTCGCCATCCGTCTCTTCGGCCACTTTGCGTGCGTTGTCCCGGTGCTTTCTACGCCTGCAGGTTTCATTGCTGTTGTTCCTAAAGTGACTGCACCACTGCTTCCGCTGGCAGGTTCTGCTGATGTGGCCTTTCATCCCACATTTAAAACACACGATCTCAGAACTTCCAGCCTCAGGATCATTTGTGCTTCTAGGTGAGAATTTTCTGCCAGAATGCATTTTAGCTTTCATCACATTGTCCTCAGAAACACTCGCACGCATATTTTCAATGTCTTCAAAACTTCTGAGTTTTGTCTTAAACTCTGCGAAGGTCATTTTATCACCATCTTCACTTTGAGTGATATAAATAGCAAATGGTTTAAATGTCTCTGGAAGACCCTTCAGGGCCATGGCTATCAGAAGTCCGTCACTCAAATCCTCACCTGCACTTCTTAAAGCGGTGATTGCAGTCTCAGCTCTGATGATGTACTCCGTTACCGACTCACTGGGTGATTTCTGCAGTGAAGTCAGCTCAGTATACAGGTTGATCACTCTGGGTTTCCCTTTTCCGGCGTAATGTTCACGCAGGATTCCAAGCGCCGCACGCCCATCATCTGCTGCGTCATGCATGATAAGTGACAAACTCTTGTCATCCAAAAACTGAATGAGCTCTGCACACGCTTCAGCATTTTTCTTTGCATCATCTTCTTCTTCTCCATCAGTAGGTCTTGTCAAGATTATATCTTTAAGCCCTTGTAATCGAAGATGTCCCAGAAACTGTTTCCCATAATTTGTAGTTTTTCTCATCTCCATCAAAAAGAAGTCTTGACCATCGGCTGGCTGCCATTTCCTTTTCTCTTCTGTTCATTTTTCCAAACTGTTCAAACACTCTGGGCCCATAACCTGTTGACAGAGTTCACTTTGCTCTCAGCATTAAACGTGACGCTTGAACAGATTTGGTTTCATGTTGCTTCACTTCATTCACCCAGAGAGATGTTTGAAGTGAGCACACACCTTTTATTAATTAAAGCTGCACAGGTGCAGTAAATTAAAAGTCACATGATGCATCTGAGCATCCAATACAAAACAAGCCTATAAGAAAAAACAAATCCGAACAAAATGAGAGCATCACAAAAACAATGTCAACACACTTCGTCCAGTCTTCAGCTCTGAACGTGAACTTTTCTGGTGGGGCGACTTGAAACTGGTTCATGATGACGTCGTTTTTAATTCTTCTCTCTCTTCACTTAGTATTTTATACTTTTATACTTCTGACACCATGTTCTGTTCTCCGATATGTGTATATTTAATAAACCCTTGAGGCTACACAGAAGCATGCGTGACACGACTCCGTCTTAACAGGTAACCTTTATTACGGTCCGACCCGCAACACAATACAACACAAAGGTTCCTACCAACAGCCTGATACTACATGAGGGACGCCGGATTTCCTTTTATCCAGACCTCCCGACCGAGACGCGCAAGCTACAGCGGCGCTTTGATGAAGTGAAAACCCGACTTCGTGCCCTCAAAATCTGGTACGGCATTCTGTATCCAGCCCATCTGATTATTACGCATGGTGACAAGCATAGGATCTTCAAATCCGTGGAGGAAGCTGAAAAATATATTGATGGAATCAAAAAAGGCGTTCAATACAGGATCAACTGGACTTTATTTGTTGCAGAAAACGTTTTGACTTCTGTCCAGAAGTCTTTTTCAATTCTGAATGGAAGCTGTGAGAACGAGAAGTTTTATACAGGCTTACAAGTCACGCACCAACATATGAAATTGGAAACTGAGATAACACCACAAATTAACTAAAATGCCCATTCTATTTAAATTGACAAAACGACACATCCCAGCTTAAACAAAAGGGGGTTTGTAACACATACATGTAAATTGAAAGATCACACCTAACAGTAGGAGGTTCCCTTGAAGTCTCTGTTAGAAGACACAAAACTGTATGTAAATTGACAAACAACACCTCCCAAACAACAAAAGAGGCTGCTCAGAGAACTTTGTTAGTCTAATTTACAGACAAAGCATCCCTGCTCCCATCTGGTGTAAAACGTTTCGGAATCAAATCCAAAACTGAGTTATAAGTCTTAGACAGTTGAAATCTCAGACCTCCTCCTCTGTTAAGAGAAGGTTTTTCTCTCTTAACATACACAGCTTCCTTTACACCCCTTTCAAACCATCTGTGTTCTCGGTCCAAAATTTGAACATTCTGGTCCTCAAAGGAGTGTCCCTTGTCCGTGAGGTGGAGGTGAATGGCTGAATTTTGACCAGAGGAGGTTGCTCTCCTATGTTGCAACAAATAAAGTCCAGTTGATCCTGTATTGAACGCCTTTTTTGATTTCATCATGTCCTGGACGACTGAGAATCTTCACCAGCATATTGATGGAATAAACTCATAGACTTAGGGACATCTTTATTGGTTGCCTTTTTTCTTTTTTCATCTTTGCTGTGGAGCGACGATGGACTTTTGGCAGCGAGGAGCACAAATTGGCCTATCAGTGGACATTATAGTAAGTTAAAATTACTTTACTGCCAAAATTTGTAGGCATGAAACCTAAAAAGTATTTGAGTTTTACTAAATGTTTTTTTTTCTGTATGAGGTAGTATAAGCATTGCTGTTAATAGTTTTTCATACACCTTTAGATATCTATTAAATATTATTTTTCTGCCAAAATTTATAGGCATGAAACCTAAAAAGTATTTGAGTTTTACTAAATGTTTTTTTTTCTGTATGAGGTAGCATAAACATTTCTGCTAATAGTTTTTCATTGCACCTCCAGATATCTGTTAAATATTATTTTACTACCAAAATTTGTAGGCATGAAACATAAAAAATATTTGGGTTTTACAAAAAAAA
>JBBPBX010048620.1:0-25682 GCA_038048925.1 Garcialebias charrua | reverse complement strand
GACTCAGAGGAGCGTGATTCACAAGTACTGTACTTCCTTGTGATTGACAAACATGCCATACCTTGGAAATCACTTGCCTGTGTTGATGAACTTTTTAAAGCTCACTTTGTGTTCGGCACTTCATATGACCATGATCTGGTCAATGTGTGCAGCTTTCTGCAGACCGCCATTTACGAGATAGATGTTAAGACAACCAAAGTGAATCCTAGGGTTACAGAGTTGAGGGTTCGGATGCTGCGTTTAATAGTGGTTTTGCTACGATTGTTTCAATATTAAGTTGAGTTGGAATGTTCTGTTTCATTTGTAAGAAGTACCAGACAAATGCTAATTCTCTGACCAAGCACTTAAAAGTGATCCATGGACTTTACTCTGGTAAGACACTTCGTCTTAAATGTGGTCAGGCAGGTTGTGCTCAAGTTTATGGCACATTTTCTGGGTTCAGAAAGCATCTCAATAAAGCGCATGAGAAGGCTGTGAGATAGCAGAGACTATTCAGTTACTAATCAACACCAAAGTATTATGGTAAATGTTAACTGGGCCAAACACCATGGAAATATGTATTGTGCAGATTTAGTTGTTTGTAAAGAAGTTTATTGGGAAATGCCAGTTTTCCATAAGATCTACAATGTTGTGAAAGATGAGAGGTTACTGTTTGTTACATTTGCACTGCAAACGGTGTGTCTAAGCATTTCAGTGCTTTTCAAGATTTGGGTAAAGGAGAAGGACCTCGTGTTATTTACGTAGAAGAGCTTTTGATTTACGGTACATGTGTCATACAGTCATGAATATGCAAATGTTTACAGTATATTGTTCCATTCCTGTGAACAATAAAAATGGCTGAAATACTGATTTCTGGTCTATTCATTGCACTCTTACAAACTTAACAGTGTAGAATAGCTGTAAAACAATTGCATAGTGAGTGAAATAAAGTTAAATTTGGTTCTATTTTACAATTTAATTTAATGTTTAACTGCACAATATGGAATAAAATTCAATTAAATTGGGAGTAAAATTTTATACTATTAAGAGCACAGTTTGACACTATATGGAATAAAATTTATTTCTATTTTGTGTAAAATTCCTTTTCAGTCAGAGTAAAAGTTATCTCTACTTAGAATAAAATGTAATTCTATGTAGAATAAATTATATTCCACTTGGAGTAAAAATACGGTAGAGTATTTTTTTCTTTTAATCAAATTTGAGTAAAAATACGGTAAAGTAATTTTACTTTTAATCAACTTGGAGTAAAAATACGGTAGAGTAATTTATATTTTAATCAACTTGGAGTAAAGTCTCTTGGCATTGATTAAAATTTTTGCACTAAATAGAGTAGATTTTAATCTGTAATTTCAACTCTTCCATGAGAGTAAATTTTACTCTATTTAGACTGGGACCAAATGTTGTATTTTTTAGAGTAAAATTTTATTCAAATTGAGTAAATTTTACTCTGGAAATTTTCCTGTGCAAGCACTTCGCCTATCCTAACACACCTAACACAGTGAAGTGCATAATTACAGTATCACAAAACATACATGTACATTTGGATAAATAAAAAATATTAATTTCTTACTTTGAGCTGGTCAAAGCTTGTCTTCGTCTTTTAGCATGTTAGCTCTTGCACGTCCAAGCTCCCCAGCTTCGTTCTGCTCCAGGTGGTCCAAACTGTTTACAAGAAGGACTGTTAGCTTGTTAACTTCATACATTTGGAGCCAGAAAAAGAGTTTAACAACTTACTGGAAGCCATTTCTCCGCGGTGTTAGTCCATTCAAAACAAGCTGCCCGCGTTAGCTGATATTAGCCCCCGCCATTAGCTGCACTCGTTAGCATGTTAGCCCATCCAAAAAGGCTGTTGGCGTTGTTTCTCCACGTTAGCTCAATGTTCCCGACATCCAAAGCCTGGTTTATACTTCTTGTCTCACGTCTTTTACCCCCCGTTGAGTGAAAAAAATGGCGCAACTTCCATCTGCACTCCCTGCGATCCCCCGGTGACAGCCGTCTTGTACATGGCCCCCAGTCAGAACTCCGAGACGCGGACAATGCGGCTCGCAGCGTGTGATTGGTTCAAAGTTTGTGGGCGTTTTTTGTTTGGATGTATGGTGTATGACACCGCTACACGCTACCCGCTACTCTTTTAGAAGCCGGTTTTTGTTTTTGCTTTGACCGTTATACCTGTCTTTGCAGTGGCTGGACACATACATTAAACACCGGGGGACGAATACAAACATTACAACAGCCGACATAAAAAAAATGGACCTTGAAATAGCAAAATGCCTCGGTGGCTCACTGGAAACACGTAGGGTTTCCACTCCAAAGCTTTTCTCGACTCGGGTTCGAATCTCACCTGGTTGAAGTTATTTTACGTTTGTCTTTTATTGGATTTAAAAAAAGGAGTTAATATGCCTGTGGTTAACACAAAATCCTTTTTTTTTTATCCAATAAAAGACAAACGTAAAATAACTTCAACCAGGTGAGATTCGAACCCGAGTCGAGAAAAGCTTTGGAGCGGAAACCTGATGCGCTTCCAGTGAGCCACCGAGGCGTGTTGCTATTTTAAGGTCAACGTTTCCTTTAAACAATCTGCCCCTCATAAAATCCTGGCTACCCCCATGATAACGGACTCACAAATCGAGGTAATGGAGCCTATCATTATATTAAATCCGTTTGTCCTGATAAAACATGCAGTTGGAGTGCGCATGATGTATGCAGTGGGAGGGAAGAGGGAGGGATTATACCCACGTCTTTTAGAAGTATAAACACTCAATTTTTTTTCTATTTTTCTTTTAATGCGGTCGGTGACAAACACGCAATTACGTCATCGCTGGGTTCACTCAACGGGGGGTAAAAGACGTGCGACAAGAAGTATAAACCAGGCTTTAGGCTGCCAAGCGGACATCGAGGCGAGCTCCCGGACGCAGATGGTCTCTCCGCCTCCTGTCTGCTCGGTGTCCCTGCGTTAGCATTAGCTGTGTGTTAGCCCAGCCCATGAGCTGGTGGTGTCGTCCGGTGTGGTGGGAGCAATCGGCGGAGCGATCGGCGGCTGCTGCTCCGGGCCTGAGACGTCCACAGAGTTCACAGAGCGTTTCCAGCTAATTTATCCGTATGAGTGAGGCAACCTCTGATCGGACACATGGTCCTCCAAAGCCAGCTAGCAGCTGCCGAGACTGGAACTAAGAGTGAAATTCACTATCTCAGAGGACACGGCTGCATTTCCGGAAACCGCCGGAAGCTGCGTAAATATGATTAAAAATTATAATTTTTATAATAATTATTATTTATAAAGCCTTTAAGACAACCACAGCTGCAACAAAGTGCTGTACACATGAAATTAAAAACATTTATGTCTTTCCCATAATGCTTAGCGGTATGTTAGTGTTCTGGCCACACCATGAGTGAGATGGACGTCTGTGATATAGACCTGCCTCTTGTGTGTTATTAAAGTTTGGTTGTTTCCTCTTGCTCAGTTCAAAGTATCTTGGTTGGGTTTAACCCACATTAGGGTACACTACAATCACGTTGTATTGGTGAGAACTGGTGCAATGTTAATAAAAGCTCTTGTATCTTGTATCTTGTATCTACGTGGGCACAGAATTTGGTGTAATAATAATAATAATAATGAATTCAATTTATAACGTGCTTTTCATTAGTGAAAATCTCAAAGCGCTACACACATTGAATGCTACACACATTCGTACACCGGTAGCGGCAGACTACCATGCAAGGTGCTTTCCAGTCCTACCGGGAGCAACTCGGGGTTAAGTGTCTTGCCCAAGGACACAACGACACATGGTGTGGGGAACCGGGATTCGAACCGCCAACCTTCCGATCGGGGGACGACTGCCATTACCACTATGCCACGGCCGCCCGATGGTGTAACACCGGTTGTCAACGTGCTCCAAACAGGAAGTTGATTTATTTTCTGGGGTGTGACTGCGACGTGATGACATCACTATGAATACTCAACGTGAAATTAAAAACTTTGATAGATGCCACAGGAATCGATGCGTCGATTACTCAAATAGTCTGTTAAAGCCCTAGTGACGTGATCCACTCTCATGGACAACCTCCCTGCATTAGGACGTCTGGCTCGCTTTGCCGGCAGCGAAGGCATAGCCACAGCAGGTCGTTTGCACATCGCCTGACCCAGCGGCAATGGGCAATGCTGTGCAGCTCCCGCCCAGTCAGTAGGCCGCTTCAGCGCAACACACCGATCCAGTCTGACCGACCGGGCATGACGCGACAGTTGGGGCAAGCGTCATCTGACAGCGCCTCCCGGAGATGTCCCACACCGAGACAGGAGGGACAAAAGTCATGCTCGTCCTCGGGCTGAAGCGGCGCCAGACAGGACGAGCAGCACAAATTTTCCAGCATCATACCACTGAAAAGCGTGTTCAGCCCGTCACCAACAAAAGTCAACACGAGCAGAAAACACCATTGGCGACTCCGTTTGTAGGAAAAAACACCACTGTAGGTTACGAACTCAAAGCGAGCAGAAACGCCACCGGTGAGTTCAGATGAACTATAGAACAACTCAGCACGAGCAGAGACAGTGGTGAGTTTAGACAAACTATATAACAACTCAGCGCGAGCAGGGATGCCACTGGTGAGTTGAAATAAACAATAAAAGAAAACTCAGTGCGAGCATAGACGCCACTGATGAGTTTAGATAAACTATAACAACTCAGCACGAGCAGAGCCACCATTGGTGAGTTGAAATAAACAGCCAACAGAAAGAACTCAACGCGAGCGAAAATGCTACAGGTGAGTCAGATAAACGACCAGAACGAAAGATAACTCAGCACGAGCAGAAAACGCCACTGGTGAGTTTCAATAAACAGCCAACAGAAAAAAACTTAACGTGAGCGAAAACGCTACAGGTGAGTCAGATAAAGCGAGTAGAACGAAAAATGAACTCAATGCGGGCAGAAATGCCACCGGAGAGTTGAATAAACAAGCAATAGAAAACTCACACGAGCGAAAACGCAACAGGTGAGTCAGATAAACGACTAGAACGGAAAATTAACTTAATGCGGGCCGAAACGCCACCGGAGAGTCGAATAAACAAACAATAGAAAACTCAACACGAGCGAAAGCGCAACAGGTGAGCCAGATAAACAACCACAACGGAAAATTAACTCAATGCGGGCAGAAACGCCACCGGAGAGTCGAATAAACAAACAATAGAAAACTCAACACGAGCGAAAGCGCAACAGGTGAGCCAGATAAACAACCAGAACGGAAAATTAACTCAATACGGGCAGAAACGCCCCGGAGAGTCAAAAAAGCTAAACTTACCAGTTGTCGCAGATCTGGTAAAGGTGAAAACAGCTTGTGCAGCCCTTGGAGGGCGAGACTTGTCCGCAGCTCCGACCAAACACGGTCACGTGGCTACCAGCAACAAGCAATTTAGGAAAGCGGTGGTACACACAGAAGCAACCAGCTTCACATGACCACACGCCTGTATTCAAACAAACCTGCACGCGAGAAGAACTAAGGGATTGGAACGCCGGATGCCACGGGCCTATATAGAGTCACGTGGGTCCCCGGCAGGTCACAGGGTGAATTTGTTGTATTTGTGCTCGACTTACGCATGCTCAAGTATGGTCATTCAGTGCTAAGCACCGCCTCTGGCGGTCAGGAGGGATGAAATAGAACTACTGTTTTGCTACTTTTAGCTAGGTTATTTGCTATTTTAACCTTTTGTCCAGCCTTTTGCTAATTTTAGCCTTTAGCTTTCCTTATGAATATTTTTGACTAGTTGTTAGTTAATTTTAGCTTGTACCTGTTTTGTGTTTTAACTGTTAGGTAATTTTGACCTCTACCTTTAGCTAGCCTTTTGTTACTTTTTGATTTTAGTAAACATTTTGCAACTTTTAACTAGCATTTATAGACATTTAGGTTTCAGGTAGCTTTTTGCTATTTTGCATCTAGCTACCATAGAACTACTTTTACCTTTTAGAAAACTTTGGCTTCCTTAAGCATTTAGCTAATGTTTTGCTAGTTTTAGCTAGTATTGTTTTTAGCTTTTAGCTAATCTGCTACTTTTAGTGGCTAGTGTTCAATGTCTTTTTGCTTTAAGAACTCAGTTTAAGGATTAGCCCTTGAATCGCCACCTTATCGTGGTGGAGGAGTTTGTGTGTTTGAACGAGCCTAGGAGCTATGCTGTCAGGCCCTGGGAGGGTCTCCCATGACAGATTAGTCCTAGGCGACAGGTCAGACAAAGAGCGATTCAGAAGACTTTTGATGGACAACACAAATCAAAGAACTCTGTGTCCCTTGACCAGACATGGGTTATCGGGGCCCCACCCCACATGTCGGCGAGCGCCTGGTTACCTGGTCTTTACACATGGGGCCTGATCGGACTTGGCCTGAATGAGAAACATGGGTTTGCCATCCTGTGGGAGACCACCTGCAGGAGGGGCCACAAAAATCAGGTGCGTGACGGTGCGTGACGACATGGGCAGTGGCTGAAGGCGGGGGCCTTGGTGCTTTGATCCTGGCTTAACAAAGCTGACTCTTGGGACATGGAACATAACCTCTCTGGCCTGGAAGGAGAATGAGTTTCTGTGTGAGTTAGATATAGTTGGGCTCACCTCAACGCACAGCATAGGTACTAGAACCAATCATTTTGAGAGGGGCTGGACCGTATTCCACTCTGGAGTTGCCCATGGTAAATGGTAAATGGAGCTTATTTATATAGCGCTTTCCAGCCCCCTGTGAGGAGCCCCAAAGCGCTTTACAATACCAACCATCCACCCATTCATTCAGACATTCATACACCGGTAGTGGTAGCCTGCCTTGCAAGGCGCCATCCAGACCTACTGGGAGCAACTCTGGGTTAAGTGTCTTGCCCAGGGACACAACGACACATGGTGGGCGGATGCGGGATTCGAACCTCCAACCTTCCTATCGGGGGTCGACTGCCATTACCACTGTGCCACGGTCGCCCCATGGTGAGAGGCGTAGATGAGAGGGTAGTTTCCCTGTGCCTTCAGGTGGGGGGACAGGCTCTGATAGTTGTTTGTGCGTACACGCCAAATGGCAGTTCAGAGTATCTGACCTTCTTGGAATCCTTGGCAGGAGTGCTGGCAGGTGTGCCAGCTGGGGACTCCTTTATTCTGCTGGGGTACTTCAGTGCCAACGTGGGTAATGACAGTGTGACCTGGATGGTGTGATTGGGAGGAATGGCCTCTCTGATCTGAACTTGAGCGCTGTTCTGTCGTTAAACTTCTGTACTAGTCATAGTTTGTCCATCACCAACACCATGTTCAAACATAATGGTGTCCATAAGTGCACTTGGCACCAGGACGCCCTAGGTTGTGGATCGATGAAGATCATCTGATTTGTGGCTGTTTTGTTTTGGACACTCAGGTGAAGAGAGGAGCTGCGCTTTCAACTGATCACCACCTGGTAGTGAGTTGGATCGGATGGAAGGGGAAGATGGCGGACAGACCCGGTAGACCCAAACTTGTAGTGAAGGTTTGCTGGGAACACCTGAAGAACCTGTCGGAGATATCTTCACCTCCGGGCGAGCTTTAACTGCATCACAGCTGAGGGGAGGGACATTGAGTCTGAGTGGGACATGTTCCATGCCTCACTTTTTGAGGTAGCTGCCTTGATCGGTGACCCCAAGGTTGTTGGTGCTTCTTGCGGTGGCCATCCACAAACTTGATGGTGGACACCCCAGGTTAGGGAAGATGTCAAGATGAAGAAGGAGTCCTATTGGGCCTTGTTGGCCAGTGGGACTCTGGAGGCATCTGAGTAGTACTGGAGGGTTGGCCTGTCATGATAAACAATAAATCAATTAATCTCATGATAAATGAAAATTATCAACTTAGTTTTCATTTATAAGCTTCATCGTTTCTTCATGTCTTTCTCTTTCTACTGGACACTGGATGACAAAAGGCTCAACTCCGGTGCGCGTTACTGACCCTCCCTTTCTCTTTTCTCTTTAAAATCTGTTTTAACCATCCAAAATAACGTTTTTGGATTGTTAATAACAGTTAACCTGAGAAGCTAAGCTAAGCTAACAGGCCGACCTCGGGAAAAAACCTCAGTCTTGTCAAAGCTCCAAAAACTCACGGTTGAAACCTGAAAGTTATGCACCATAACTCATGTTCCCTGAAGGAAGAGAACGAGGTGCAACATAAATGCTATGGGAAATTGCGCTCTGCGCAATTACCTGAAGGAATACAATCACGCGTTTACGGCAGGGGCGTCAGCGTCACGCCAGAGACCCCGCCCTCTGGGTACTTAAGGCGCTGACGCCCATCTTACTTTCTCTAAAATGCACTTCACCGAGCTTTCAGCATTGAAAGGGCCAAGTATGTTGCACCTTGTTCCCTTCTTTCAGGGAACACGAGTTATGGTTAGGGTTGGGCATCGTTTGAATTTGAGCGATTCCGGTTCTGATTCCGATTCTTCGTTTCGATTCCTATTCTTTTCGATTCTCGATTCCGATTATTTTTGTAGGCGGGGTTAAAAAAAAAAGGACATGTCAATTCAATTCAGTTCAGTTTATTTATACTGTATAGCTCCAAGTCACAACAGAAGTTGTCTCAGGGCACTGAACAGAAACAATCAAATATAAAAATAATAAGTTAACAGAAACTTTAATGTAAAACTAATAAGTTAACAGAAACTTTAATATAGAAATAATAAGTTAACAGAAACTTTAATATAAAAATAATGGTAGCACTATTTATCTGAGGAGACTGCTTTGAGTTTAACTCCATGTTATAAATGAGCTACAGTAGTTAGCCAAAGTTCTTTCAGGATGAAAAGGGCAGCCGTGGCGTAGTGGTAATGGCAGTCGTCTCCCGATCGGAAAGTTGGCGGTTCGACTCCCGGGACCCGCACCATGTGTCGTTGTGTCCTTGGGCAAGACACTTAACCCTGAGTTGCTCCCGGTAGGACTGGAAAGCACCTTGCATGGTAGTCTGCCGCCACCGGTTTATGAATGTGTGTAGCATTCAATATATGTGTAGCACTTTGAGATTTTCAGTAATGAAAAGTGCGTTATAAATTGAATTAATTATTATTATTATTATTAAATAATTTGAAATTAATTTAATGCTATGAACTTTTTCCTTTTTGTTAAATTTACTATGAATTTCTCATAGGATAGATTAGAGCCAACATGGAGGACTCACCAACATATACTGTAGTATTATCATTATTATACATATAATACTGTATTGTCCAATGTCTGATGCTGCAGTCATGTTACTGAGCTCCCACTGATGGGCTAACCTGGTTCCACCACCAGCAGCAGGATCTTCAGACAGAACGGCTGGTGGGATGTCCTGGTATCTGCAGCCCATTCTCTATTTGTTTCTTCATGGACATGGAGCTGTGACATTACGTTGTGCCTCTTCTTCAGCAAAAAGCTCCTCCAGTGGAGACTTTCTGGACAGACTGCAGGGAGGTTCCTAAACAAACAACAGGTTTATCAGTATTATCAGTAAAAAGAGATTATTAAATCATTTTTAAGACTGAGAATGTGTACAATTATTAGCTCTGTTGTTATTGCCTAACTAACCTATTCAATAATTCTTCAAACTGTGACATTCACTCACAATGGAATGAAAGAGAACATAGAAATTATATAATAATGAAAACTAGAGACATTAAAACATTTTAAAAGACACTGAGAGAACTTTAAATGGATTAAGAATGTTAATTAATAAGTGTTGGATTTGCTTAACTAGTAATGTGTCTGAGTGCAATGTAAGTGCAATCCATGGCAGGAGTTGAATCCACATCTGAAAAGGGATGTAACCTTTTCACAACATATGCTGTAGCCCAACTGTTCTGTGGCACTCTTCATTCAGTTACACTGACGTATTTACCTTGGACAGTCACTGGTGAATACCATGGAGCCCATTTCAGGTCGTTTGTCTAAGAAAACAATACAAGCTAACGTTAGCATCGTGTTTGTATTTGAGCTGACTTGCCGCTTTAAGTGGAATATAACTTGTTAGCTGCCTTAATGTTGGTATGAGACGTAGTTTATAGTTTATTTTTTTACCTGATGGAGCCGAAGAGGACGTAGCGAAAAGTCCGGCGGAGCGTTTTGCAGACGGACCACTGTTACTTCCGGTCGGACACGAAACGAAAATAAATAATCCAGTGGAGCGCGTCAAAGACGGGACACTATCTTACTTCTCTCCTTTGCATGATAGAAAATTATTGCAAGTGCTACACTGACCTGACTGGTCATTTTTATTAAAGTTAAGCCACGCTTTCGATCATGGATGCACACTTCTGGATTCTTCTTCGGTGTTGGCGGCTACTTCCGGTCGGCTAACTAGCATCGAACATAGGAATCGCCAATTAATATTTTGAACGATTCCGGGAAAACCGGACAGTTAGTCCCGGTTCCGAACGATTCTCGATGCCCAACCCTAGTTTTGGTGCATAACTTTCAGTTCCCTTATCAGTCAGTCACTCGTTGCAACATAAATGCTATGGGAACGTAATTCATTCACGCCCTTGAAATGCTCAGTAAAATGCATCCTAGTGTAGCAGGAAGCAGGTGAAGACTCCACCTGCTGCCAGGATAATTGCTTGCTCAGCCAATAACACTAGGGGCGCTCACTATAAAAGGGCGTAGACTGCGTATGTGTGTTGGTTGATACGTCTTTCAGCGATGCAATGACGCTTGTTTACGGACGCGTCACACCGCGCTTCCGTATTAAATTTGCTGCATGCAGAGTACAGGTGAGGTTGGCTTCCTGCGCATTTACCGTAGCTCCATATGTGTAGTTTATTTATTTTTATATCGGCAGATAATTGTCAGCACATTTACAATCCTGTTGATGGCGAGTGAAGTGATTCCTCCTGCCAGCGTGTTGCTGTGGGCGTTCCCGTTTGTGCGGGAGTGAGAGAGCCTGATCGGTATGTGGAAACAATCACGAGCCTTATGTTAATCAATTTGCTCTAAACTATTTTTTACTGTGGATTGTAGATTCATTTCCACAATCACCACTGCTGCTTTGCCGGGTTTTGAAATAACCTCAGAGACGCTGCTCATCCTGCAAACATTTGGAGCGGCGTGGACACACCCACGCCAAGAGACAGAAGAGGGAGCGGAGGATTTTTACGCAGCACCTGCTTGTGTGCTGCTGACCGTTCTTGGATTTTATAATTGTTTTTACCGAGTTCTTTTACCTGTCATTTATTAGAAGTTTGCGCATTTGTCTTCTCTTTTGTTTAAATTATTTATTTCATTTTTTATCCTGCAGATTATTGGCGAGGTGCGTGTGGCCTGGATGGTGACGTCTCCTTTTGTGTGACTGCAGTCCCAAGCACAGACAGGTGGAGGGATTCAACCAGTGTGTGTGCGTGCGTGTGTGTGTGTGAGTTCACGGGTGTTTGTATTGATTTTAATTTAGGAGCCTCCCATCCAGGACCTGGGTAAGCCTCGCCAACTGTGCTTTTTAGTTTGTGCTCTTCTTTCTTATTCTTTTAGCTACAGACGGGCATCCCTCTGCTTTTACTTTGTTTTTAATAAATTATCATTAACTTGGAACCTTGTCTCTTGCTTATTGCAAACACACCTGCGTGTTATTTTGATTTCCTGGGTGAAAGTCCCAGGTGGCGCTGTTGGTACACCAGGTGGCGCTGTTGGTACAAATATAATAGAATGTTAATTTAAAACACTGATTGCCACACTTGGCGTTTGTTGGTAGGCCAGTTTTGCAATTTTAAGCAGAGACTTGTGTTTCAAGTATTATTTTTTTTGGGAGTTTTAATTACAAAGTATTTTACTTGTTTGTTTTTATTTGTTTTCTCAGGCAAAGCAGCAGCTGGTTAACTGGTGGAATTTTAACAAGTGGGTAAGATTTTTTTTTTTTTCCTCTCTCCAGTTTGAGTCCTGTATTAAAAACATCCCTTTACGGGTCAGGACTCAGTTATGGAGGCAGACACACAGAAGCTGGAAAGCTTAATTGTTCAGTTGAGAGCTGAAAATGAAAAGCTGCGCCAGGAACAGGCGACAGCTGGGCCTGCTACACGATCTACCACAGAGTCACCATTTGATGCAAGCCCCTCTGTAATGGAGAGGTTTGTATTTGTGCCGCATGATAGAAAGTGTCCCATGTTTAGAGGGAAGGGAGGCATTGGATTAACTGAGTGGCTCGAGGAGGTACAGGCCTGCATGAGGCTACGTCATTTGTCCACAGCTGATCAGGCCTTCTTTTTATTTGATCATTTGGAAGGGGAGGCACGTGATGAAATTAAGTTTCGACCTACTGCAGAGCGTGAAGACCCTGCCAAAATTATAGCTATTTTAAAAGAACTGTATGGTTGTTATGAATCATATGTGGCACTCCTGGAGGCATTTTTTTCTCGCCGTCAGCGGGATGGTGAAACGCTACAGGAATTTTCATTAGCTCTAATGAGTCTGATGGAGGCTGTTAAAACCCGTGCTCCTGGTGATTTTCAAAATGCAGAAACACTGTTGTGTGACAAATTTGTTGAGCATGTGTTGGATGGGGCTCTTCGTCGTGAGTTAAAACAGTTTGTGCGCAGGAAGCCAACAGCCACCATGCTTGAGGTTAGAACAGAGGCATTTCGCTGGGAGCGTGAGGTACGGCCAAGAAATGTGTCTGGTCTGGGATCTTCTGTCCCTTCTGCATTTGGATCTCAAAATGGGGTGCAGAGCTGTTCTCAAGGGGCTACTGGTTCACACCAACCCTTTGAACTGAGCCAACTGAGGAGTATGTTACAGCAACAGCAGTCACAGCTTGACCAACTTACCCAGAGTATAGCTAAGTTGCAGAAACCCAACTGGCAGAGTCGTTCTCATGACTCTATCATCTGTAGGCGCTGCCAGAAAGCTGGCCATTACGCCGGGAATTGTGATGGGGTTCGAGTTCAGGTACACGCCCCTGCTAAGTCATCACCTCAGTTGTCGGAAAACTTATTTCCCACTGAGTCGTTGAGCCATGATTCGGATGGGGTAGTTGTAAGCTCCATGAAGGGTGTTTTGCAGGAAGGTTCTAAGCTTGTATCATCTTGTCCACATTTAGATGTGAACATGGGAGGGGTTAAAGTCCCTTGTTTGGTAGACACTGGTTCTATGGTGTCTACAGTTACAGAGAATTTTTTTTCTCAACATTTTGAGCGGTGGGGTCAGGAGAAACTGCAGTCATGTCACTGGCTTCAGCTTAAAGCTGCTAATGGCCTTGCTATTCCCTACATTGGTTATCTAGAGTTAGATATTGAACTCTGTGGTAAACTCGTTCACCAGTGTGGGGTATTGGTGGTCAAAGATCCCCCTGGTGGTGTGTCACGGCAGGCTCCAGGTGTTCTGGGGATGAATATAATTAGTCGTTGTTATGGCGAGCTTTTTAGACACCATGGTTCAACTTTGTTTAACTCACCTGCTGTCTCTGCTGCCCCAGAGTCCATTAAACAGGCTCTCCACAGATGCCATCATGCTACAACCCGATCTTCGGACGATGTTGTCGGTGATGTAAAAGTGTGTGGTGAGAAGGTTCACCACATTCCAGGTGGCACACTGAAGACTGTGCCAGTCACATGTTCTGAAAACTACTCTGGTAAAGCTGTTTTGTTTGAATCTTTGGACTCAGGCTTGCCAGCTGGACTCCTTATTTCACCTTCCTTGATCCAGGTCACAAGGGGGACTGCTTACATCCCCATTGTGAATGTGGGCACTACAGATGTGGTGTTACACTCCCGTACCCGCATTGGTACGTTAAATGCTGTTCATGTTGTCAGCTTGCCTGGAGGTGTTCGAGCAGAACCATCAGGCATGGCTTCGATGGGAGAGCAAATTTTGACTCATTCAGTCCAGGATCAGATAAAAGCACTAGATGTGACTGGCTTGTCAGCTGAGGAGCAGGGTGAGGTAAGAGCTTTACTCGAAAGGTATAGCTCAGTCTTTTCTGTACATGATGGAGATTTGGGGTGTACCAGTTTGGTTACCCACGATATTCCTCTCTTGGATGATACACCTGTTAAACAGCGTTACAGGCGTATACCTCCCTCGGAGTATGAGGCTGCCAAGGAGCACATCCATAAATTGCTTGATGCACAAGTAATTAGGGAAAGTAGCAGCCCATACGCTAGTCCCATTGTGCTAGTAAAAAAAAGGGATGGGACTTTGCGTATGTGCGTTGACTACAGGC
Source organism: Garcialebias charrua (assembly GCA_038048925.1). Classification (NCBI taxonomy): domain Eukaryota; kingdom Metazoa; phylum Chordata; class Actinopteri; order Cyprinodontiformes; family Rivulidae; genus Garcialebias; species Garcialebias charrua. The sequence continues at coordinate 11,529 of JBBPBX010048620.1, read as the reverse complement.
ATCTAAATGCTAAGACTAGAAAAGATGCCTTTCCCCTCCCTCGTATAGAGGAATCCCTGGATGCACTTGGGGGTGCACGTTGGTTTTCAACTTTGGATTTGGTGAGCGGGTATAACCAAGTGCCCGTAACAGAAGTAGACCGGCCTAAAACTGCATTTTGCACCCCATTTGGTCTTTTTGAATGGAATCGTATGCCTTTTGGTCTCTGTAATGCACCTAGCACCTTTCAAAGGTTGATGCAGCGACTATTTGGTGATCAGCAGTGCAAAAGCCTCTTGTTGTACCTTGATGACATTGTCGTGTTTTCCTCCACAGTCCAACAACATCTGGAGAGGTTGGAAGTGGTTTTGAGCCGACTTCAAGGTGAAGGTCTTAAAGTGAAGCTAACAAAATGTGCCTTTTTCAGGCCTGAGGTGAAATATTTGGGGCATGTAATTTCTGCTGAGGGTGTTGCAACTGATCCTAGTAAAACGGAGGTTGTAGCTAACTGGTTACCCCCCGCTACAGTTTCTGAGTTAAGATCTTTTCTCGGGTTTGCCAGCTATTACCGCCGTTTTGTGGAGGGCTTTGCAAAGTTAGCTGCTCCTCTTAATAGGCTGGTTGCAGAGCTAGGGGGTACCAGGTCAAAGAAACAACCAGAGCAGACTGTCATTCAGGGCTGGACAGAAGAGTGCCAAAATAACTTTGAAAAGCTAAAAACCAGGTTGACAACAGCACCAGTGTTGAGTTATGCAGATTTTTCACTTCCTTTTATCTTGGAGGTGGACGCAAGTTACGGTGGGTTGGGGGCCGTGCTCTCCCAAGAACAGGAAGGTAAAGTGAGGCCAATTGCTTATGCAAGCCGTGGCTTAAGGCCTACAGAGCGCAACATGCTGAATTATAGCTCCATGAAATTGGAGTTTTTGGCGCTGAAGTGGGCCATGACCGAAAAGTTTCGGGATTACCTCTTGGGTCATAAGTGTGTTGTCTTTACCGACAACAATCCATTGAGTCATTTGGCTTCAGCCAACTTGGGAGCAACAGAGCAGCGCTGGGCTGCCCAGTTAGCATTATTTGATTTTGAAATCAAATATCGTTCTGGTAGAGCCAACGGGAATGCTGATGCATTGTCAAGGCAGCATCCCGTTGGTGTACAGGACTTGGAAATGATGGTTCCTGATAGAGTTCTTCCTGAACCCTTGAGAGAAGTTTTGCATAGGCAGCCATTGGGTGATGAAGATATGTTGGTTTTGAGGAACGAAGATCCTTCAGCTCCAACTAGAGTAGTGGTTGGGTTGGGTGACCCACAACCCCAGTTGCACGGTCTATCTGGCATTTCCACTCAGGAGGGATTGGAGCCTCTAGATCGTTCACCCAGTTCTCTGGTTCCAAGTGAACCAGTTCTACGTCGGTCAGCAAGGTCAACCGCAGGTCAGCATTCTAACATTAATCACCTTCCCAGATCAGCACGTAAAGCTCCACAGGCTGTAGGCTCCTTTGATCCAACAGCCAGTTCTATTTTTGCTTATTTTAGACCTTGGAGCTGGGTCGTCGGGACGACGACACAAAAAGAGGGGGTAGAATGTAGCAGGAAGCAGGTGAAGACTCCACCTGCTGCCAGGATAATTGCTTGCTCAGCCAATAACACTAGGGGCGCTCACTATAAAAGGGCGTAGACTGCGTATGTGTGTTGGTTGATACGTCTTTCAGCGATGCAATGACGCTTGTTTACGGACGCGTCACACCGCGCTTCCGTATTAAATTTGCTGCATGCAGAGTACAGGTGAGGTTGGCTTCCTGCGCATTTACCGTAGCTCCATATGTGTAGTTTATTTATTTTTATATCGGCAGATAATTGTCAGCACATTTACAATCCTGTTGATGGCGAGTGAAGTGATTCCTCCTGCCAGCGTGTTGCTGTGGGCGTTCCCGTTTGTGCGGGAGTGAGAGAGCCTGATCGGTATGTGGAAACAATCACGAGCCTTATGTTAATCAATTTGCTCTAAACTATATTTTTTACTGTGGATTGTAGATTCATTTCCACAATCACCACTGCTGCTTTGCCGGGTTTTGAAATAACCTCAGAGACGCTGCTCATCCTGCAAACATTTGGAGCGGCGTGGACACACCCACGCCAAGAGACAGAAGAGGGAGCGGAGGCTTTTTACGCAGCACCTGCTTGTGTGCTGCTGACCGTTCTTGGATTTTATAATTGTTTTTACCGAGTTCTTTTACCTGTCATTTATTAGAAGTTTGCGCATTTGTCTTCTCTTTTGTTTAAATTATTTATTTCATTTTTTATCCTGCAGATTATTGGCGAGGTGCGTGTGGCCTGGATGGTGACGTCTCCTTTTGTGTGACTGCAGTCCCAAGCACAGACAGGTGGAGGGATTCAACCAGTGTGTGTGCGTGCGTGCGTGTGTGTGAGTTCACGGGTGTTTGTATTGATTTTAATTTAGGAGCCTCCCATCCAGGACCTGGGTAAGCCTCGCCAACTGTGCTTTTTAGTTTGTGCTCTTCTTTCTTATTCTTTTAGCTACAGACGGGCATCCCTCTGCTTTTACTTTGTTTTTAATAAATTATCATTAACTTGGAACCTTGTCTCTTGCTTATTGCAAACACACCTGCGTGTTATTTGATTTCCTGGGTGAAAGTCCCAGGTGGCGCTGTTGGTACACCAGGTGGCGCTGTTGGTACAAATATAATAGAATGTTACAAGTAATTTAAAACACTGATTGCCACACTAGTGTGAACGTCCGCCTTTATTCAATAGGCATCTCAAGGTCACTTTCTACTGTGTGTTAGAAAGGACAGCCTGAGTGACATCACACGCAGTAAGGTCCAAACTGTAATGCTTTGCAAACGTATTTGTAGAGCTCTAGTTCGCAGCCGCACAGATGTCTGCAACTGGTACACCCTTGAACAACGACCACGAGGTGGCCAGGCCCCGAGTGGAGTGGGCGTGCACTCCAGAGGGCACCTGTTGACCTTTGCTATTGTACGTCCTTTTTATGGCCTCAGTCACCCAGTGTGAGAGGCGCTGCTTTTATAGGGCCTTGCCAGTAGCTGGTGCCGCAAAGCACACAAACAGTTGGTTTGTTTTCCTCCATTCAGCTGTTTTCTGCATGTAAATGCTTAAAGCCCTCACGGGGCAAAGAGCCTTCAGCCTTTTCTGTTCCTGAGTGAGGACAGGAGCAAGAGGAAAAGAAAAGAGATCAAAGTCCAGACTTCTAGGGTTCGGAGTCAGGACCTTAGGGATTTACGCAGGATTGGGCCTTAGGGTGACCTTTGACCCGTCAGGGGCAAACCTGGTACACATTGGGTGCACGGACAAAGCATGGAGGTCACCCACACGTTTTGCCGAGCACAGAGCCAGAAGCAGAGCGTCTTATAAGATAGTAGATCTGTCTTAATATCGCTCAGTTGTTCGAATGGGGGGTCACAGAGAGCCCCCAAGACCAGAGTAAGATCCCATCCAGGGGTCAAGATCCTGTTGGGGGGTCTTTTCCTCAGCACGTCCTTCATAAATCTTATTATGAGCGGGTGCGCGCCAGGCGTCCTGCTCCCCCCAGCCCTCGTGACAAGCTGAAATAGCTGATAAAAACACCTTGATGGTTGAGAAAGAATGATCTTTCTCCAGCAGGTCTTGAAGAAAGGTGAGGAGCTGGACCAAGTGACATGAATAAGAAATAATATTTCTTTCCATGCACCAAGCTTCAAAAATATGCCATTTCCGGGCATAGAGAGACTGTGTTGACATAGCTCGGGCGTTTTGAATGGTATTTACCACGTTCTCGGGCAGGCCTGAGGCCACCAGTTTGTTCCTCTCAGCCTCCAAGCTGAAATTTGCCATAGCTCTCAGCCTAAGCAGCGAGGCTGTTCCTTCTGGTGACGTGGTGGGTCCCTGGAGAGGAGCAGGTGGCAGGACCAGCTCCTCCTCGAGGGTCCTGATTTCTGTGGCCCTTTGAGGGCCAACCAGGTTAGGGAGAAGGTCCTCCTGCAGATGCACCTCCATACCTCTCTCATCGAGAGTGTTAGGAGGCAGAGGCAATCTGCTGATATTATTGGCCAAAAGCGGAACAGAATGCCTGTTTTTCCTGTTTTTGTGGGGAGTCATGGTTCGGAGTGGGTGCAAGTTCTGGATACGAGCAGACCTCCTGACTCCAGCCTGCTTCATAGTTGGGTCTGGATCATTGTTCTCCAGTCTCATCAGTGCCCTGGGGCCTAGTGAACTTCCGGGAGGCTGTGTTTCACCTGATGGAGGGGTGTCGTTTAATAGTAGAACTGATTCAGTGCAACAAGCATGGTCACACGCTGCAGGATCATTGCTTGAGCAGGGCACGTCGCCCACTGAGAATAAGTGGACAGTTTCAGCAGGCGGATGTGAAGCTGTCTTAGTCCTCCGTGTTGAGCTGTTTTTTGTTTGGCTGGTGACAGAAAGTCCAGTCCCCTTCGATTAGAGGGAAGAGGAATCTGATTTAGCCCTGGTGCCATTTCTGCTCTGCATTGAGTGTTTACACAAGCTGCAGTATCATCACCACTTCCTTTGTGAACGTGTGACACTGGTTTTGGCCTGTGGGCTTCTGTTGTAACCCCCCGTCACTTACTGGAATCCAATGAATAGGAGCTGGCCCGGAAGGTGGGCTGCCAGGTTCTTGTCGGCGCGCCCCCTGGAGCGCGGACGTGACACAGGTTTGTTGATTTGTGTATTGCTGGCCCCGTGATTTACCACGGGCGGGGACTGGAACACGTGAACCCCCTCACCTGTCTCATTGAGGACCGACGGGCCTGCTTGCCGGCACCTCTGGCACTGTCTGTTGCAGACAGTCCCGAGGCACCCAGCTGGGGCTTATTGATTAGACTAACACCCCGTGAGCTGTGAGGGAGGGGGGGAATGATGGCCCCCGCCCTTTATATCGGCTGGAAGAACAGAGGGGGCTGTGCTGCTGATGTTACTGTGTTTTGTTTGTTGTGTTTTTTGTTTTGTTTTTTTGAGTCAAGAAACAGAGAGGGGCTTTTTTTAGCTTTATTTGTGCTTATGTGTAACGACATATTTGACTTTATGCCACTCACAGCAGAAAAAACATGATTAGTACGTAAAGTAAAGTCACCAGCTTTTTGTACCATGTTACAAACAAAGTCTGGACGTGAAAAGATCATTTCCCGTACCGCGTGGGCGGGTGATCGTGTAAAGTCAAGAAGAGGGCCTGGTTCGTCAGGCCCGTTTCTGTCTGGCGTCCTGGTTCGTCGATGAGGCCCTGTGTCGGACCGCCTGGCAGGGAACAAATCTGTTCTTACTCCAGGCGTGTTCGGCCCGAGGCGGGTCCGGCGGTGGTCTCCGCCGGTGCTCGGCCTCGTATGCCGGCCGCTTTTGCGGTGGGACACGTGTGGTTGAGTGGTGTCGAGGCTGCGGGGCTCTGCTCCCAGCTGACTCCCTGGGGGGGGCAAAGGCTCTTCTGGGGATGCCTACCCGGAGAGCCTCAGCTTGTTTGCGCCTCTGGTCCAGTCTGGTCTGAATTCGATCCAGAGCTTTTCCGAATAATCCCGTCGGCTCTATGGAGTGGTTCAGAAAAAGAATTTTCTGTCCCTCCGGGAGGTCAGTTAGAGTCATCCACAGATGGCGTTGTGCGATGACCACCTCAGCCATGCCTCTGTCTTATGCAACATCTGCTGTTCCCATCATACGGAGCACAAAGTCTGTTGCTTTGCGTGTTTCCTCTAGCAGGTCGGCGACAGCCTGTCTGTCCGTTGTTACCTGGAGCTCCTGCAGTTTTTCAGCCAAGTACGCCTGCATCATGGCGGACGCGTTCATTGCGCGCGCCGCGAGGCCCTGAGCCCTGTAGCATTTCTTGAGCAGAGAAGCCGAGGCTTGACAGGCTTTGCTGGTTAAGGTTTGTTTCGTCCCGGATGACCTGGGGGCCAGGTGAGACGCCAGTGTGTCCTCCATTTGTGGCACATTGGCTATGCCCGCTGCATCCATCCCATCCACGTCGAGGAACTGTGAGAGCGGCATCAGCATGGGAGCCCTGGGTTGGGACCAGGTGCGAGTCAGCTCCGTGAGGAAATCCGGAAAGATGGGCATCCTTTGCCTCGTGGCGGACTGCTGTTTTGAGTAGAAATAATTTCCTGCCAACCTCGTGACTTGTTGACGGGGTGGAGGTTCTGGCCATGGGATCTGCAGCGCGTCCGAGTGCTCTGCAACACAAGTCGAACAGAGCAGGAGTCTCCGGGAGTACAGGCGCCAGGGTGTGAGAGAGTTCTCCCCCCTGTTCGTCGTACTCAGCATCGGCGTCATCAGCAGAAAATTCACCTGAGGCTGAAATCGAGATCTCATCCTCGTTCATCAAGCCTCGAGTGTCGAAGTCGACTGTTAAGTCCCCGATGGGAGCCAGCACGTCTTGGCTGTCACCCCATTCGCCTTGGGTGCTGTAATGGACCTACCCAGGGTCAAATTAAGGTTTTTGAACTGTCCAGTGATGACCTTTACTGACCACTCAGTAAAGCAAGACATTTACTACAAAATCATTCATTTAGCTATAATCTGATAAATATAGTCACCAAAAGAGACTATTTCTATCTTTGATTTTATTCTAATGTGATCAAAAGAATAACTTTTGTCATTTTCATGATGTGTGCTTTTAAGCTGTGTCATTCTGTAAGAGTTAAACTGTGTTCACTGCTGTGTTTAAAGGTGAAGCCTTCGGGTCACAGAGACCGGACGGTTTTGTTTAGAAACTCAGAGACAGTCTCATGAGCAGGGCTCCAGCTTTATCTATCTTTTTCCTAAACATTTCTCTCTGCTGCTGCTTGTAACCTTGGGTTTGATAAGACAAATGAACTCCTCGACTGGTCCTTCCTTAAGTACTAGTCTAAGCTTTTGCTAAAGGCTTCAGAGTTGCTGGGAACTTCCAAGGGATGTGAACTTTCCCAAGAGCTGGACACGTTTGGTCAAGAGCTAACGACCGGCGTCTTCAGCTAAGGACTGATAACAGGCTGTTATGAGTCTACTTCGAACAAGCGTAAGATCAAGAACTTTGTCTATTCCTTCCTGGAATAAGTTTATCTTGAAGTCAGAGGCCTGAAGCTGACATATTCTCTGATGACCAAGCAAAACCAGGAGACGTTGGAAAACGTAAACCAGAACCTTGCTTGAAGGTATCGTACTGGTTCCCACAAGAATCCGTGCATCTGAAAGGCTCCAAGGTCTTCCCTCTTACCGGGCTGTCGTCAAAGGTAAAGAGCTGTTTACAAAACGTACCTGGATTTTAGCAGAAGTCGGAGGAGAAGTGTCACTCTGGTATCATGCTCAGGATAATTTCTTCTTAAATCTTTCCTCCTACTCTTTCCCTCTCAATCTAAGCTGGAAACTATTTTAAGTTTAAAGAGCCCACAGACTAAATATGTTAACATCCAATATTGAAGTCTGTTGTGTTGAATTTAAGTGTGCTGACGTATTAAATTGAAAGAAAGTGAAATCATGTCAATCAAGTGTAATGGTGTTAATTTAGTTGATTTATTTTAAATAAATGGTAGTGTCGACTGGCATACCAAACTAAGTTAATGTCCATTGTCACTTAATGGCTCTGTTTATTTATCCATCATAAAGATCACAGAAATATTGGGTAAACTGAAAAAGAACAGAATCCGTGAATTTACTATTCAATCTGAATAAGTAGATTAATTAAGGATAAAGAGGTCAGTATTAATATTGACCTCCTCATAATTCTTACATCTGGTGGCCCGTCGTACGTGGTTCTGAAAGTTTATTGATATATCTGTGATCTCTCATGAACTTGAAACGTTATGTTGGCATGATTATTCCAAGTTTTAGACTCTAACAGATTAATTATTTTGGCTGGAAAAGTGTTCAGATCGATTGCAGGACTGCAGTTAATGACATTTGAAGCTGAAATTGTTATTTGTTCAACTTTTGAAGCGCTATAAGTAGTTTGGTGGGGATCTGTCTCGCTGTGTGGGAAGTGTCTGGTGGTTCTGATAAGGACCCGGTCCAGATTACGTTGCACAAGCTGAGGCAATCTCACTGCATAATGACCGCCGAGTCAAAAGCCTGAAAGCTACTTTAACATCTACAAGATTGCTGTGTGTGGTATTTTTGCAAGTTAGAGCAGGTCGAAAAAGCATATTACTGTTAGAACGTGTCGGCTGGGTTCTGTCAGACCCGTTTCCTGCTCCATTGAAAAGTGGACCGGAACCGACCTTGAAGTGGCTCCGAGCGAGTCCGTGTTTGTTCTGCAGCTGAAGTGCTGGGTTACTGAATGTAGCTAAGTCGTGCCTGTTTTAATTGTGATTGCCACGTTTCAGAATTTTGGGAAGTTTATTTAAAGCGTTTGAGTTGTTTAAGAGTCTAGAGTTGCGTGCTAAGCTAACGTTACATAGACGTGTCCTACACGTTGTTTATGAGCTGTGATTGGATGAACGAGAGCTGTGAGCTGTCAATCACTCGTGGCGAGCGCTGATTCGCTGTAGTGGGAACGCACGCCGTTGCGACCAACCCACTTTGTCGTCATTTCCGGTACTGCATTGGGCGAAGGTAAGAAAACTTCATTTACCATGAACGCTTGGAATGAACTACAACCGCTGTGATTGATTGGTTGACGTCACGTATCTGTGTAGCGAGCTCCGCCTCGCTCAGCACAGCAGAGCTGGTGACGCGCTGCGTCGACCCGCCTATTTGTGTCGTCATTTCCTGATGCACTTTGAGTGACAAGCAGACCCAGTTCACACACACACGGTGAAAAGTGGTTTCACTAGAGTTTAAAAACTCATTTAAAGCCATCTAAACTGTCTAACAACATATATTTGTCTCTGACAAGACCGCAGTTCGAGCGTTTATCACGAACATACTAGAAACTAACTCTGAAAAGGTTGTTTTTAGTTTAAATACCGATTAGAAAAATCAGTTTCCTCGTGATTAAAATTAAGACTCGAAGCTGCCCCCTGTTGGTTAAAAGACGTTGACAGATGAGTTTTCTTAAAAACATCATAAAAAAGTCAGCATTTTTATGGTGAGTTACCAGCTTTTAATTTTGTTCTGTACACAAACAATAGCTCCTGTTTATTTTAAATAAAATATTTAGGATAACAGAGGTACGGACAAACATTTTTGCTTATTTTAAATACGAAAGAATTTAAAATAACAAACAAAAGTACAGTTTTCACTCCAGATAACTGAATTTTTATTTCCTCTCTTCCTTCTCTCTGACACATCATCTCCCAGTTATCCTGTGTACATTTAAACTTTCCTGTTTATTTTCAAATAGTGAAAAGTTTAGAGTAACGAATACAGAGCATCTTTTATTTTTATTTTCACTGAAAATCCAGATAAAAGATGGCAGGCGCAGAGGGTGAGACCCCTGACACCACTGATACTGGGCAGCCTGTGCCACCTCAAGGCCACGACCCGACCAAAGCAGATTGGATCGAATGTGCCTTATTTTCACTCACAGGGCCCATCACAAACTACCATGAAGAGACACAGTTGATGGAGGAAGCAGATGTGGACAGTGCATTAAAAACTGTAACAGCTGGAACCACAACGGCTGAAAAGAAAGCAGACAGAGATAAACGTTTGGCTAAATTAAGCCTTCTGTTAAAGGCCAAGCTAGACTTTGAAACTGCTGTACGCCGGGCTGTCTCTACATCATGTTTAACAGCACAAATGGAGGTTGCCACTTTACAGCAGGAGGTAAAGAGTTTAACACAGTCGAGTATTGGCAGCGCTGAACAAACGCGTAGTCTCTACGAAGAATGCAAAGTGTTAAAAAGGGATTTTGACCAATCACAAGTTGATTTGGAAAAATGTGTGGTGGAGAAGGATAAGTATTACCATCAATACAAGTCGATTCAGGCGGATTGTGGGGAGGCACGGGACGCGCTGGAAAAATGCACGGACACCCTGGAATCATTATCACTACGGTACACAAGGCTGCAAGAGGATTATAGAAAATCACAAGACCAGCACATGTTGTTACAACGTGAAAATGATGGGTTAAAAGTCCAACTGAACAGTTGTCGAATAGAGCGTGCATCAGCAATGAACAAACTCTTTGAAGAAGAGAGAAAATGTTTGAATCTCATGAGTAAACACCTTGAGAACAACCCGCCTCCGCCGCCCCCTCCCATACCTGATGACCCGCTCCCTCCTCCACCGCCCCCGCCCATGCCCGATGCACTACCCCCTCCAACACCACCGCGCCGTCCCTTAGGGCCTCTAATACCAACAATCCCACCGGATGCACCGGTGGGTGGATCTGATAATAACCCACAAATACCTCTATCAATGGCTGAACTACGGAATATGGCGAAAAGCATTCAAACCTTCGCCCCTGGCCCAATGGGCTCACACGAAACCAAGATCTATCTCGAGGACCTTGATTTCCAGCTCCAACGCTTCCCAGAAGCTACAGTTGATGATAAAATCTGTCTGGTAAGGTTAACCTCGGACAGGACAGTGCATGCCTTCATGAAGCGTCAACGAGACGCAGTAATGAAAGACTACAGTCTTCTCTGTGATGCGCTGATAAAGGAGTATACTCCTTGCACGGGGCCCGATGGCATCATAGCGGCAACCGACATCAAGCAAGGTAGGAATGAGCACCCGAGGTCATATTATGACCGAATATTCCGTGCCTATTTCGGTGACAGATGCGAGCCAGAGATGGAGGAAGAGATAGGGTTTAAATATATCTTCAGCAAAAATCTTTGCCCTGACATAAGAGAGAAAGTACATGTCAGCGCAAACTATAAACGGAGGTCCATCGAAGACATAAGAGAGTGCGCGATAGATGTTTTTACAGGTCGCTCACCAAACAAGACACCCTTTGAAGTGTGTCCTGGTGAAAAGGTCAAATACCAATCGCTAGACCTTGAAGGAGCAAGAGCGCCAGCTCACTCTTTTAAGGAAGCCGAGAATAAGCAATATTTCCAACCTGACAGACCGCAAAATGAAGGTGTCCGCTGGAACAAAGACCAAAAGGGGTCCAGAGACCCTAAGTGGTACAGGCCGCATCAAGAGGAAGAACCCCATCATCAAAAAAGGGGGGCTTTCCAAAAGAAAAAGAAATATGGGTCCCAAGGTGACTCATATGGAAGAGGGCGGTCCCAGAGGGGACCCCCGAGCAATGCGCCAGATCCTGCACCTCAAACTGAACAGTCTGGGGCGAGGAAAAACCCACAGAAGTTCCAGAAAAAAGGCCCTAAACCTCTGTCCTCAGAAGAGATGGAGAACATACGTCGGTTGTTAGAAAGTTTGAAAAAAACAAACAAGGAAAACAAACCTGGAGTGATGTGTAGCACTATCATTGATAGTGACTCAGAACACACTAATAACAGCAATGCCACGATTGCTGACAGTCGCCAAGATACTGATGGTCAGGATGCTGACAATCAGGGTATAGACAGTCAACAAGACGTTGACTGTAACCATGACTTCATTGTTACAGAGTCCGAGAGCCCCTCATCGGAAAAAAGCGGGGTAAGCTCACTCACCAAAGACAATGACTCGTCACAGACCGATCACTCAGACCCATG
>JBBPBX010048619.1:0-13583 GCA_038048925.1 Garcialebias charrua | reverse complement strand
ATTTGATACCATTGACCACACCATTCTCCTTGAAAAACTAAATAAATATGGTATTAGAGGACCAGCATTACAGTGGGTATCTAGCTATTTGAAAGATAGGAAACAGTTTGTGCAAATAAATGATGTTAGATCTGACCTCCGTGATATCACTTGTGGAGTTCCTCAGGGCTCTGTGCTTGGACCAAAGTTATTTATTTTATATGTGAATGACTTGGTAAATGTGTCAGGACTTCTTAAATGTGTTCTTTTTGCCGATGACACCACATTTTTCTGTTCGGGTAAAGACATAAAACAGATTTTGGATATGATGAAAACAGAATTTATAAAAATACAAACTTGGTTTAAATTAAACAAATTATCTTTGAATTTAGATAAAACTAATTACATGATATTCAGTAACAAAAAGAGAATTGTTGACGATCCATTTGAAATTGAAGATGTAAGCTGTAAAGTGAGTGAAGTGAAGTTTCTGGGTGTTATCATTAATGACAAACTGACATGTTTATGTTTATGTTTATTAAATTTGTTCATTTTTTACAAAAGAAATACAATACAAGACATTCCCATTAATGATACGTACACAATGTAAAAAAATGAAAGGTAGCAGAAAGAAGAATAAATCTTATTATATCTGCCCCTTTTTTCAAACAATCAGATTAAACAATAATAATCTTTCACCAGCAGTACAAAATGACTAACTCTTTCTAATTTTCTAATACTAATACATAACTAATAATTGATACAATACACATTATGCTAATTCATATATATTTTTTCAACAAATTCCTTTTGATCATTTTCTTAAATGTAAACAGTGACTTGGCATTTTTAACTACATTCTCCAAGCCATTCCATAATCTAATTCCCTGGATTGAGGTAGAACGTCCCTTCAAGCTAGTTCTGAATTGTGGTTTTACAAACATCTCTGTCCCCTTAAGATTATAACAACTTTGTCTTTTAACAAAATTCATTTGGATATTTAAAGGTAAATCGTTATTTTGAGCCCTATACATAATTGATAAAATATTATAATCAACCAAATCATGGAATTTCAATAATTTCAGTTGATAAAATAATGTACTGGATGGATGACAGTAATGTTTTCTAGTGATAATTCTTACAGCTCTTTTCTGTAATACAAAAATAGGCTTTGTGATTGTTTTACACGCTTTCCCCCAAACATCAATACAATAGATTAAGTGTGGAACAATGATTGTGTTATACAACAAATACAGAGCTTTATCATTCAATAGAGTCAGAGTCAGAGTCAGAGTCAGAGTCAGAGAGAATTTATTGTCATTTGCACCGCATGTAGTACATGTGTTGAAAACGAGATTATGTACACAGGGTCCCAGTTACATCCAACAACAAATGCAAGAGAAAAACAATAATAACATCTAGGATTAACTAAGAGAGACATCAGCTAGTAATACACTAAGCCCTAATGTAGTAGAAAAACATCATTATAAACAGCAGCACGAACATGAGTCATTATGAGCAGATGGTCACAGATGAACGCAGCAACAAGAAACAGATCAGTATCAACATGATGTGACATTTTGCAGTGTTTATTCTTATTATTTATTTATTCATGAGTCTGACAGCCTCAGGGTAGAAGCTGTTCCTCAGTCTAGTGGTTCTACATTTGATGCTCCTCAACCTCCGTCCCGAGGGGAGTGGTGCAAAGAGTGAGTGTGCTGGGTGAGTGAGGTCTTTCATGATGCAGGTGGCTCTTTTTCTGCATCTGGAGGTGTAAATGTCTGTGATGGTGGGGAGACTGACTCCCACAGACTTCTGTGCAGCCTTCACCACTCTCTGTAGAGCTTTCCTCTCTGCAACTGTGCAGCCTCCATGCCACACGTTGATGCTGGAGCACAGGACGCTCTCCACTGCACACCTGTAGAACGAGGTGAGGACTGAGCTTCTCAGACCAGCTCGTCTCAGCCGTCTGAGGAAGTAGAGTCTTTGATGTCCTTTCTTGATCAGGCTGGTGGTGTTATTGCTCCAGCTGAGGTTATCATTCAAGTGTACACCCAGGTACTTGTAGCTGGAGACCACCTCCACCGCAGATCCACCTATATACAGTGGGGTGTGGGTGTGTTTGTTCCTTCTGAAGTCCACAATCATCTCCTTCGTCTTCTTCACATTCATGTGAAGGTTGTTCTCTTTGCACCAGCTCTCCAGATGTTCCACCTCCTGTCTGTAGCTGGATTCATCATTATCTGTGATGCATCCCACCACAGCTGTATCATCTGCAAACTTAACAATATGACAGCCTGGATGTGTGGCTGTACAATCATATGTGAGCAGAGTGAACAGAAGAGGGCTCAGCACACATCCTTGAGGAGAGCCAGTGCTGAGGGTGATGGTGGAGGAGGAGAAGTTGTGGATCTTCACGGACTGTGGTCTGTTTGTTAAGAAGTCTAGTACCCAGTTACAGATGGAGGGGCTTAGTCCAAGTGTGGATAGTTTGTCTATCAGAGTTTGGGGGATCATGGTGTTGAAAGCAGATGTGAAGTCCACAAAGAGCAGACGCACGTATGAGTCCTTCTGATCCAGGTGGGTGAGAGCAGTGTGGACCACAGAGGAGATGGCGTCCTCTGTTGATCGGTTCTCGCGGTATGCATATTGATGAGGGTCCTCGCTGATGTTGACGGTTGTCTTGATGTGGGACATGACCAGTTTCTCAAAACATTTAGCGACTATCGGGGTGAGAGCCACCGGTCTATAGTCATTCAGACCAGTCACTGTGGAGCTTTTTGGGACTGGGATGATGGTGGCAGTCTTCAGGCAGGTGGGAACTGACTCCAGTGAAAGTGAGGTGGTGAAGACGTCAGCCAGCACCTCACAGAGCTGGTCCGCACATTCCTTCAGAACTTTCCCTGGGATGTTGTCTGGACCCGTAGCTTTATGAGGGTTGATCCTTCTGAGACTACCTCTCACTTCTGCTGCGGTCACTTTGAGGTGCTCCTCGTCTGGTGATGAGGTGAGTCTGGTGCTAGCTGGTCTGTTTGGATCTTCAAAACGTGCATAAAACTTATTGAGGGCATCAGGCAGGGATGGGTCCCTGGGGCATTGTTTGCTTTTGCCCTTGTAGTCTGTTAAGCATTTGATGCCCTGCCACATGCTCCGTGGATCATGTGAGATGAACTGACCCTCGATCCTCTGTGCATACGCGGCTTTGGCCTTCTTTATGCCATCATCCAGTTCTCTCCTGCACTTTCTCAACTCCTCAGTATCTCTAGACTTGAATGCAGTGTCCCTGGCTGCCAGCAGGGTGCGGACATCCTTATTTAGCCAGGGTTTTTGATTGGGGTAAAATTTAACATACTTTCTTATGGATACATTTTCAGCACATGTACTGATGTAACCCAGGACTGAGGAAGCATAAAGTTCCAGGTCAACTGAACTTCCATTCGTAGCTGCCTCTTTGAAGACAGACCAGTTTGTGTTTTCAAAGCAGTCTCTTAGCATGGGGGAACTATCTTGGCGCCACAATGTGATCTCTCTTTGTTCCGGCTTGGAACGTCTGAGTGGGGGTAGCTGTCTAGGGACCAATAACAGGGAGCGATGGTCGGAAGCCCCGAGCGGTGGGCGTGGCTTCGCCGTGTACGCCCCCTTCACATTCGTGAAGACTTGGTCTAGCGTCTTATTTCCTCGTGTTGCTGTGAAAACGTGCTGATTGAAGGTTGGAAGGATGACACGTAAATCCACATGATTGAAGTCCCCGGAGACAATGAAAAGCCCCTCAGGATATTTACACTGCAGCGAGGTGAGTAAGTCATGAATTTCTCCCTGGGCGTCGTTGGCATTAGCATCGGGTGCTATGTAAACAGCGCTTATTATTATCGCTGAATAGTAAGGTAATGTGGGCGACATCTTATTGTTAAAAGCTCCACAGCAGCTGAGCAGATCCTGCTGATAACGGCACAGTTCGTGCACCAGTCTTTGTTAACGTAAATGCAGACGCCTCCGCCTCGTGCTTTCCCCGTAGTCTTGATGCACCGGTCCGTTCTGAAAAATAGCCTATTATCCAACTCATAAACAGAGTCAGGAGCACACTAGGTCTCTGACCTTGTATAGTACTGCAATCGATTTAGCTATTTTTATTCTTACAGAATTTATGTGTTGTTTCCATGTCAGTTTGTCATCAATAATAACACCCAAAAACTTCACCTCACTCACTCTACAAATCTCAACACCCTCAATTTTGAGTGGAACGTCAACAGTTTTCTTTTTATTACTGAATATCATGTAATTAGTTTTTTCTAGATTTAATGATAATTTATTGATTTTAAACCAAGTTTGTATTTTGGTAAATTCTGTCTTTATCAATTCCAACATTTGTTCTATATCTTCACCTAAACAGAAAAATGTGGTATCATCAGCAAAAAGTATACATTTAAGGAGTCCTGACACATTTACCAAGTCATTCACATATAAAATAAATAGCTTTGGTCCAAGCACAGAGCCCTGGGGAACTCCACATGTGATATTACAGAGGTCAGATCTTACATCATTTATTTGTACAAATTGTTTCCTATCTTTCAAATAGCTAGATACCCACTGTAATGCTGGTCCTCTAATACCATATTTGTTCAGTTTTTCAAGGAGAATGGTGTGATCAATAGTATCGAATGCTTTTTTTAAATCAACAAAAATACTGACACAATATTGTTTTTGATCGACAGCAGTTGTTATTTGTTCCATTAATTCCATGAGAGCCATTGATGTAGAGTTTTTAGCTCTGAACCCATATTGACTGTTGCTTAGAATATTTTGTTTGTCTATAAATTGATCTAGTCTGTTCACAAATAGTTTTTCAAGAATTTTAGAAAACTGTGGTAACAAGGATATAGGTCTATAATTGTTGAACACACATTTATCACCATTTTTAAAAAGAGGAACTACCTTAGCTACTTTCATATTATCTGGAAATATTCCTGTTGAAAATGATAAGTTACATATATATGTAAACGGCTCAATAACATAGCTCATTATATCCTTTACAAACATCATATCCATGTCCACCCAGTCCTTTGATCTCTTGTCTGTAAGATTTTTTACTACCTTCATTATTTCCTCTTTGTTAGTTCCATTTAGAAAAATACTGTTTGCACAGCCTGTAATTGAATGGCTCACATTATTATTTACTTTTGGTATTTTAGCTGCAAGGCTTGATCCAACATTCACAAAATATTGATTAAATCCATTGACAATTTCATTTTCATCATAAACTTCATCTTTTTCTGTTACAAAATATTTTGAAATACTAGTTTTTGCTTTATGATTCTTCATAACACTATTCATTACTCGCCATGTTGCTTTCATATCACCATTACTTTTATCTAATAATTTACTATAATATTCTTTCTTATGTTTCCTTATAATCCCTACTAATTTATTTTTATACTTTTTATATTTTTCTTCAGCGTTCTGACTTCGCAATTTCAAGAAACATGAATACAAATAATTCTTTTTTTTACAAGCATTTCTCAACCCTTTTGTCATCCATGGTTGGTCAACGATATTTCTCTTTGTATAATTTGTTTGTACACAATTTTTTTCATACAGAGTTTCCAAGATATTCATAAACTCATCATATGATCTGTTCACATCATCAACATACACTTCATTCCAGTCTTGTTTATCTAGATCCTCTTTTAATTTTTCCAAAACTTTTTTTGATGTGTTTATGATCTTTTTCTTTGTTTTAACTGCTTTTGTGATATTTTGATCATTTTTATAGATTGTGAAAACTGGTAAATGATCACTTAAGTCGGTCGTTAAAATACCACCTATCACCTCTCCGTTTGTTATATTTGTGAAAATATTATCAATTATTGTGGCACTATGAGTTGTAATTCTTGTTGGCTTGGATATCAACGGATACATATTTAAACTGTACATTGAATTTATAAATGTACTGATGTTATTTGAATCTGTTTTATTTCCCATATCAATGTTAAAGTCTCCACACAAAAAAACTTTTTTATTAAAACTCTTCTCCAATAGCTCCAAGATTTTATCAGTGAATATTTCTATATTTGATCCTGGTGATCTATATACACAACTTATTATTATGTTTTTATCATTTTTGTTTATTATTTCTATTGTTATCATTTCCATAATATTATCAACTATTATTGACATTTCATTATTTAATTTACATTTTATTTCATTCATTACATATAGAGCGACACCACCACCTCTTTTATTATTTCTGTTCATGTGAAATAATTCATACCCTTCGATGTGAATATTACTTGTGTTATCATCATTGAGCCATGTCTCTGACAGTGCTATTATTGTAAAAGTTCTGTTTAACTGTTTTAAGTAATCTGTTATTTTGGATATATTTGCATTTATACTTCTGCTGTTAAAGTGAATAATAGAGAGAACTCCATTTGTTATATTGATGTCATTAAATTGCTCTTCATTGTAGTATTCGCTATCTTTTATTACTGGAAAAAAGTTAGCATCAATAACATCATTAACATTATATATTTTAGGTTCTGAGTCTTCGTATGTTGTCATGTTTTAATGTATTTGTTCATTTCAGTTGTTTCATTGATTTGTAATTTGTCCTCCCTTGAGCTCGTCTAGATCCTTCAGTTCTTTTATCATTTTAGGGTTAGCTCCTTCATGTGTTTTGATAAAGATGTTTCCATTTCTTGTCCATGTTGATGCTATTTTGTGTTGGCTTTTTAGCCACCTTGCTTCCTTTGCAATTTTTCCATTTTTTTTGTTAGGTGTTCATTTATGTACACTTTTGTTCCCTTCCGTAGCTTTGATTGACTAATTACATAGTTTCTAAACTTCCTGCTAACGAACTTGACGACTACCGACGGTTTGGAAGTTGGTGATTTACTGGGCAGGGTGTAACAGAACGAAACGTCCTCATATTTTATGTCATAGTAATTGTCCCATAAAAAATTAACTACAGTCTCCTCCAGAGTCTCTAGTTCTTCCTGTGGTGCATCCTCAGTTGGGCCAAGTGTTAGTGAGAGCTTGTTTATATGTCCGACACTTACTAACATCAAGTCCTATGTGATCACCACGTTGTTTTTTTTGTGTGTATTTTTCCATGTCATCTATTTTTTTTTCCAGTTCAGCTATTTTATTGTCTTTGCTAATTATCAGATCTTTCAGTTGTCTTATTTCATCAACCAGACCGGCCTGTGAATCAATTTTTGCTGATAATTTTGATAGTTTTTCACTTATAGAGTTTAGTGATTTTTTAAAGTCTTGCATTTCTGTTGAGTTGTTTCCCTCCGACTCTGGTGACTTTTGTCCACCTTTTTTCGTCATTTTCGTCATTACTTACAGAGTTTGTAGTCTAGTGGTAGCAGGTCTCTGGTTGATGGTTTGCTTACTGAACCACGTGGCCCTTCCACGAGGCTCACAGGCCTAACGATGGTGGCTGTGGCCCCGCACCCAGATCAGAAGTTATCAGATCAGAACTCACGGTCTCAGCAGTCTACAGCAATCAGATCTTTTTTCCGAAGAGGTTGGCTCACTAGCCTGGCTTAGACGGCGGTCCTCCGGTTTGCACACGGTGTTGGGCCTCCTACAGTCGCAGCAGCTCCGGTGTTATTAGAACAGAACTCACGGTTTCAGCAGCCTGCAGCAATCAGCTCCATCATCCGAAGAGGCTTTGCTCACTAGATCCGATGCAGCCCAGTCAGCACAGCACGCAGCTCCAATAGCTTCAGGCGCAGCTCCGACACCAGCCCGGTCCCATGCGGTGGTCCCCTGGCTCGCCCACGGCGCTCGGCCCAGCTCGAAGCCCCAGGTGGCGTCCACGGCTCCCGGCCCACTCGCGGCGCCTGGTCCAGCTCGAAGCCCCAGGTGGCGTTCACGGCTCCCGGCCCACTCGCGGCGCCTGGTCCAGCTCGAAGCCCCAGGTGGCGTTCACGGCTCCCGGCCCACTCGCGGCGCCTGGTCCAGCTCGAAGCCCCAGGTGGCGTCCACGGCTCCCGGCCCACTCGCGGCGCCTGGTCCAGCTCGAAGCCCCAGGTGGCGTTCACGGCTCCCGGCCCACTCGCGGCGCCTGATCCAGCTCGAAGCCCCAGGTCGCGTTCACGGCTCCCGGCCCACTCGCGTTAGCTTTTATCAGCAGCACATGGCTAGCGTTAGCTTGTAGCCCGTAGTCTCCACTCCCAGCTTTGTTGTTTTCTTTCGCTGCAACAAAGCACCTCCAGCGTGCCGACCTGCGTTTCTTCGTAACAACCAGCGTATTTTTCCGGTTTATTTGTTAACGAAGCCCTCAGCTCCGCAGCTACGGCACCCGGTTACGGTGAACCAGCTCGGTTAGCTTTGATTAGCCCGGTTTGTAGCTACGCTAGGCTAACTCTCGGCAAAAACTCACGGACACGTTGGCTTGTAGATTCATAATTCTGGATTGCATGTTCCAGTCCAATTTCCGCAGCTTTTTCAGCACTCCTCTCTGCACATCCAGCGCAAAAAAACTGTGAGTACAAGCTCTCCAAATACTCCTTTTATATGTACTTTCATGATTTCATGATTTCCATGTTTTCATGACATGGAAACATCATGTAAATTCCATTAAAACAAAAATAGCTAGATCAATTGCAGTAAGTCAGGGATTTTTTAATTGATACAGTTCTGTATATGTTGTATAACACAATCATTGTTCCACGTTTAATGTATTGTATTGAGGTTTGGGGAAAAGCGTGCAAAACAATTACAAAGCCTGTTTTTATTTTACAAAAGAGAGCTGTAAGAGTAATCACCAGAAAACATTTCAGTCACCCATCAAACACCTTGTTTCTTCAGCTAAAGTCAAAGTCAACTTTATTGTCAGAACTGCAATATGTACAGGACATACACAGGACCGAAATTGCGTTTCTCTCAGTCCCTCGGTGCAACAGTAACCATCTAAACACTAAACACTAAAACATTTAATAAACATAAGCATAAAATAGTAAAAGTGTAACACTGTCCTGAGTTTTTTCATAATAGTATAAAAGTATGAAAATTTACACCAACACTGAAACACCAAACACCCCTAAAACACCAAACACCCAATGAACATAAGCATAAAATGAAATAATAAAAGTGTAATACTGTCCTGAGTTTTTGCATAGTAGTATAAAAAGTATAAAAAGTATATCTATAAAATAAACTGAAGGTTCTAGCATTGACATTTGCAAAGAGTGGCACAGCAGCATATAAGTTAATGTACACAGTATATGTATGAGGTATTTGATGTTGGTATATAGGCAAAGTGGCATATGCAGTGAGGTACATTTGGCATCCTTAGATAAGGCTAGTCAGAGAATGCTGTATATGTATCTGCAGTAGTGTAGATAAAAGTAGTGTAAATGTAAACAGTAGTAATAAATGTAAAGCAGTAGTAATAAATGTAAACCGTATTAATAAATGTAAACAGTGAATGTAAACAGTAGTATGACTATAGGCAGTAATGTAATACAAACATTAGTGCAAATATGAGAAGTAGTGCAAACTGAATGAGCACAAGTGAATAACCCGTTTGATGACACAGAGTCCAGTGTTAAAAACTTTGTGTTGAGTGGTAATGTGTGAGAAAGTTTTTTGTGTTAAGGCAGTTCAAATGGGAGGGGAGGCAGAGCAGGCAGAGTGTTTAGCATTCTGACTGCCTGATGAACAGAGCTGTCTCTCAGTCTGCTGGTTCGAGCCTGGAGACTCCTCAGTCTCCTCCCTGATGGCAGCAGTCTAAAGCGGCTGTGTAGTGGGTGTGTGGGATCACCTGCCATGCAGTGGGCTTTCCGAGTGAGGCGTTTGCTGTGTAAGTCCTGCAGTGAGGGCAAGGAGGTGCCGACGATCTTCTCAGCTGCTCTCACGATGCGCTGGAGGCTCTTGCGGCATGATGCAGTACATGCACCAAACCACACCGTGATGCAGCTGGTCAGGACACTTTCTATGGCACCCCTGTAGAAGGTGCACATGATGGGGGTTGAAGCTCCAGCCCTTTTCAGCTTGCGGAGAAAGTAGAGGCGCTGGTGAGCCTTCTTGGCCAGTGCTGCAGTGTTCCTGCTCCAGGACAGGTCCTTCGAGACGTGCACTCCCAGGAACTTGGTGCTGTCCACTCTCTCCACTGCGGTGCTGTTGATGGTCAGAGGGGCATGTTGTGCATCCCTGTTCCTGAAGTCCACGACAATCTCCTTTGTCTTCTCCACGTTAAATTTATTAAATTATTAATTATTATTTATTATTT
Organism: Garcialebias charrua; assembly: GCA_038048925.1. Classification (NCBI taxonomy): domain Eukaryota; kingdom Metazoa; phylum Chordata; class Actinopteri; order Cyprinodontiformes; family Rivulidae; genus Garcialebias; species Garcialebias charrua. Next base: position 3,361 of record JBBPBX010048619.1, on the reverse strand, counting down.
ATTATATTATTTATTAAATTTATTGAAATGTATTGAAATTCCAGGAATTGGTAGAATATAGTATTGTAATAAATCTATAGGCCGTTTGTGTAATTAAACACTTACGAGGTCAGTTTACTGACTTACCTATAGTTTGGATGAAAGATCCGAGCAGATTTTATCTACACAAATCTACCATCAGTTTCATGGGGTCTCAACTTTTTTAGATTAAATCAATAAATCGGTGATGTGATTAGCCAGAAATGTAACTTCACAAGAGACTTCAATTTATGTTGGTCTACCAGAAAATAGACCTTTTATTGAATTTATCATGAAAGTACATTAAACATTTGTATCGATATTAGCTCTGATTTAATAACTACGTTGACAAGAATTCAAATTAAAACAAACAGACAGTTAGGAACTTTAACTGTTGGCACATTACTTAATTTCACTGTGTTAAGGAAAGGAAGAAATAGGAGGAAGATTAAAGATTGAAAGCTAAGTTAACCAAAGTTAATTATTTTGAAGCTACAGGGTGGCACCTTCTCCCAAACAGGTCCAGCTGTACTTCCGACACGTGCAGCATACAAACAAGCCTCTTTACCTGGTGACGATACGTCCCCTGGAAATGAGGGCTGAGAAGTTTGTGGACACTAACGGACTGTGTGGTCCAGCTCACGTCCAGTCGACTTTGTGCGTGTATGGCTGGATTAGACGAGCCGGGAGCACGCTTTCACCGGCAGGAACAGGCCCCAATCGCACTGACGGATTTTCAAAATAAAACTTCAGAAAACAAATTCTTTCAGAAATGAATGAGTGGGTTACAGTAAGCTTTACTGTAACACCAGCTGAAACGTGGGTCTAATTGACACAATGACCGGAACGTCTCCAGCTTTCCCAGAGGAGAGAAGCAAGTTGTGAGCTAGTTCTCTCGAAAAGCACTAAAGTCAAAATAGGAAGTGCACCTTTATATGGGAGGCGGGGTCTGACCCACCTCCTTAATAACTATTGGCTGGTTTAACAAAATAAGAGATGGATATTTCATCTGATAGGCAGAACTGTCTCTGACGGACAACAGGAAAACTGTTTACAGAATCGGCCAGATGGCCTGCTTGTGAGCACAGAGAATATTATGGCTAACTTTCACAGACAAAACAGAGAAGGAAGTTGCAAGTTAAAAGTTTACCATGGCTCATGTCCCAGATTCAGAACCTGCTTGTTCTTGCAGAAATAAAACCAGCAGAAGGTCAAAACTCATGAAAGTAACAGATCATCATTAAAATGACAAAATATACTGTAGATCAATTCTGAATTAACACACATTAAAAAGAAAGTTCAATCTGATTAATTGGTGTCCATTAATTCAAAATAATTGTAACGAAATATAGTGTCCATTTGTCTCCTTGAGAGTTTCAAGAAGGTGTAACACTGAGAGTTTCAGAGAGATGCAGAGAGGTGTACTTGAAGGTCAAGACAGAGGGCCTGTATCACTACAGTATTTTATCAGTTATATATAGGGCTAATAATAACACATTACCTTTAAATATCCAAAGAAATTTTATAAAAAGACAAAGTTATTACAATCTCAAATGGACAGAGATATTCATCAAACCACAATTCAGAACCAGCTTAAAGGGACGGTCTACCTCAATTCAGGGAGTTCGATTATGGAATGCTCTGGAGAGTGATGTTAAAAATGCAAAATCAATGTATACATTTAAGAAAAAGGTCAAAAAGGACTTGCTCAAAAACTATATATGATGTAACTTAGTGTGTTGAACGCCTCAAAAGGTTTGATTTGATTTCGATGTACCCACTTAACAATTGGCCGTTTGCGACCTTTGCTGATTTTGATTCTGTAGACAACTGAGGACACTTTGTCTGTTATCAAATGAGGTCCCGTCCACCTGGGCATTAGTTTGCGGGCGAGAGTACCGGTCCCGGACCCTCCTTTCCCGGCTGTGGGGGCGAAAGTATAGTACAAGACTCTGTCTCCCACTTGGAGTTCATCATGGGAAGCCTTCTGGTCATAGTACGCCTTGCGTCCCTCAGCAGACCTTTCCAGGTTTTGCTGGGCAAAAGCAAAAGTGTCTCGGAGGTGTACATTCAAGTCTTTCATGTATTGTTGAGTGGTGTAGGCTGTTGCCATGGTGGCGTCACCTGGTTGGTACAACAGGTGTAGAGGGAGAGTCATTTGTCGACCGGTCATCATCTCGAAGGGAGAGACGCCAGTTGATGTGTGTGGAGTGGCCCTAATGGCCATCAGGACCAAAGGGAGTTTCACGTCCCAGTCCTTGTGGTTTGCGGCTACGTATTTCTTCAAAATACTCACCACCGTTCTGTTTGCTCTCTCTACTTGTCCTGAAGATTGTGGGTGGTAGCCAATATGGAAATCAGCTTTGACGCCAAGCGTCTTCCACAGTTCTTTCATCACTTCACCTGTGAAGCAGAGCCGGACCTGCCTATAAGCGAACTAAGCGGCTGCTTAGGGCCCCGTGGCCACTAGGGGGCCCCATGAAGGGCACAAATTCTGTGACATGGATGATGAGGCACTCAAACAGCACTGTGAGCTCCTTGGGAACACACTCAGTGATGGAGAGAAGACTGATGTGGACTGGCAGGAACTAGCTACAGAAATAAAAAATCTTCCAAACCTCCCCACATCAAGCATGACCAGTTTTGATCTTCTCACCTTCATCCACCAAAAGCAGTTAACTGGACTTTATCCAAACCTGTGGGTAGCTTTGAGAATAGCCTGCACATTGCCTGTGACAGTGGCATCAGCCGAGAGAAGTTTTTCAAAGCTAAAACTGATCAAAACATACCTAAGGTCCTCCATGGGACAGGAAAGGCTGAGTGGATTGGCCATCATCAGCATCAACCATGAGGTTGGACGACACATTTCATATGATGACATCATTATTGATTTTGCTTCCAAAAAAGCAAGGAGACCCACTATTTGAAAATAAAAACCAAGAGACATGTTAAAAGGGAAGTGATTAAGCTGCAGTAAAGTTTTCTTTATTCTTTTTGGTATTTTATTTGTTTTGTTTAATATTTATTTTTGTGTTTTAACTATTTTTTCACATTTTGTGTTTTTTATTTTTTCTAAATATTTTATTTGTTTAAAGGGTTTTTGTTGTTTATTTTATTTAGCTTTTTGTAAATACTTGTTTTGTATTGTTAGTGTTAAAAGTCTACAAGTACTTAATATATTCTTACTTTTGATTTTTATATTTCTTTATAGAGAATGTAAATTGTTTTTGTGCAGGTTTTACATTGTTCTTGTTGAGATTTTAATGTGTCCTATTTGTTACTGAAGTTCTGTTTTTAAGGATACTTTTTTAGCATTGAAGTTGTTTTTTGCCTGACATGGCTT